>JALLPB010003613.1:0-10373 GCA_036939975.1 Cyclostephanos tholiformis | reverse complement strand
TGGAGCCCTCGGTAAGGGTACTTTACGTATGTACCCGTCCTTGAGGGTTCCAACAGCATCTTCAAGAGAGTCTTGGAGGGTGGCTCCCCATCACCCCCCAAAAGTGCTTCGTATCGAAGCATCTTCATCCCGTTCTTGGCGAGGGAAAAGCGGTAGGTGCCAGGGGGGGCCCACCGTTCACGTGCACCTCCACCTTGGTGTAATCTACCCCCCCATCGCTGTAATAAGTGACGATGGCCGCATCGTGCGTATCAAGGTGATACAGAGCAATTTTTTTGGCGGGGGGGGAGGGGAGATCACGACCATGGCGGGCTTTGTGGATGCAGCATTTGCTGTGGCGGGGAGCTTCTTGGTGGACATGGAGATGCCTTGGGGGTTGTCTTTGGGGTCGTCTTCATGGTAGTCTTCGTGGTCGTCTTTGGGGTCGTCGTCGTGATCATCTTTGGGGTCAGGGACGTCATCGTGGTCTTCATTCTTGTCCTCGTTGTCTGTCGTTGATGAGCAGTGGGGGGGTGGCAGGGTTCAACAAATGTTAGAGATTCAAAAGCAACAATCAAACAGATGTGACAACTCACCTTCTCTTCTCCTCTTTGTGCCGCTGTATTCCTTCTCCATGGCAAAAGAAGCAGCAAAGTCACAAAAGTTGTGACGGAAGTTTTTTTTCGGTGTGCAAACTGGGCTGCACCAACCCTGTCGATGTTGGCGGTGGACGTGTCGTAGATGTCCATGTCCCTGTCTTCGATTAGCCTGGAGAGGGCAGCTTTATCGGCTTTGCCCCACTTCTTTGTTGGCATTGCCGAGAGGCAGCGGCAGAATTGTGGGAGTTTTTTTTGTTGTTTTTTTTACAGAGTTGAGTGTTTCTTTGGCTGTTAGTTGGAGTCGGAGTGTTTTTTGAGCTTTGGCTGGCGCATTGGACTTCTGTGTAACTAATGTCTGCAAAAAAAAGGCAAAAAAGTGGTTCGAGGAGCACTCCGGGTGCAGTGTTCCTTTTGGAACACTGCACCCGGAGTGCTTCTTTTGGAACACTGCACCCGAAGTGTTCCTCGAACCACTTTTTTGTCTTTTTTTGCCGTTATAAGTTACATAGATGTCCAATGCAGTGTGGATGTTATGCGTGCCAGCACAAATAACTTGCTTATGGATTGCTAACATTTTTTTCAACCCTGCCAACCCCCACTGCCCATCAACGACAGGTGACGAGGATGACAACGAAGACCACAACGTCGCCCCTGTCCCCGAAGATGATCATGACGACGACCCCGAAGACGACCACGAAGACGACCCCGAAGACGACCCCGAAGACGACCCCCAAGTCATGTCCACCAATAAGCCCCCTGCCATAGCAAAAGCTACATCCACGAAGCCCACCGAGGTTGTGATCTCCACCCCCGCAAAAAAATCGCGCTGTATCACCTTGATACGCACGATGCGGCCATCGTCGCTTATTACAGCGACGGGGGGGGGTAGATTACGCCAAGGTGGAGGTGCACGTGAATGGTGGGCTCCCCCCCGGCACCTACCGCTTTTCCCTCACCGAGAATGGGATGACAATCTTGTTCTCGCGAGGAATCAGCGTGGTGTGTTTCGACACGCATCGATTTCGGGGGGTGATGGGCCCCAAGTACTCCGAGTCCTCGTCGCGCGTCATGGCCTTCGACAATGCTGTCCAGGCCATGTACCGCGACAAGGTAATTCCCGACGCAGGGGGACAGTATTGGGGGGCCCCCCAAGTGATCCAGCTTCGCGAGAGGTGCACGGGGACCCCCGTGATCCACACCTATGTCTACCCCACAAGCTTCAAGATCGAGGGGGCCCGCCAGTACAACACCCTGGCGCACTGCCGGGTGTAACTGGCGGTCCAGTGCATCTCAAGATCGGAGCCGACCCACAGCCGGGTCATCGACCTGTTCGACGATCATGCCCCCCCCCCCTCCTCCTCATCAGCATCATCACAAGAAGAGAAAGACAGCGTGCTACGTCGTTAACACTGTCCAACGCCGCAGCATCAGCAAGGAGGGAGAGGAGGAGGACTACAATGATATGGACTTCAACGATGAAATGGATAATGAATACGATGGCAGCCTCCAGCTTTAGTTTAGTTTCATAGTTTATTCTTAGTAACATATTTTTTGCTACCTGTAACACTCTAGCTGTAACATCTGTGTAACGTAGGTAGTTACATGTTACATTGTAACAGGTTTCCCTCAACCTCACTGCAAGTCTCTCATTAATCTGACCTTCTATAATTGAAGACAAATTCAGGGCCAACGTCCAGTGGTGCCAAGGCAAATTTTATGGTTGCAAAGACTAGTTCACACATTAAACTAGTCCTTGCAACCATAAAATATGTTTGTTAGCACACCAGGGGTCGCGGTGAATTTGCCTTCAATTTGGGGATGGTAAATTGAGGCCAAACATACAGTACATACTTATCTAAGTCTACGTGGTGGAAGGTTTGTTCAGAATCCTAACCAGACCAATGGCAGGATGGCAGGATGCATGGATCATTAGAATAGTCACCGCTCAAAAGCACAACACCGGATTTTTACCAAACTCGTTCTACCAAGGCGAAAAACTGCGGTTGCTTGCTCAGGATGCGAAGGGATCAGATCTCAGGGGATCGAAGTTGGAACCTCGCGCCATCTGTGATGGAAACGGTCCCCCGACATACACCTGCCCTCCCCCCCCGGCGGTAGGTTCAAATGACTGCAACTGCCACCGCGGCGCCTGCTGCATTCCGTATTGCGCCACGGAGTGCTGCTGCTGCTGTTGTTGCTGCTGCACCATGGGCGATCCCATGCCGATGGAACCGTTCGACATGGGCGACATGACGGGATCGCCCGAGGTCACGGTGTACCCTCCCCCCCCGACGACCGACGCGCCGCCAGCGACGCTCAACTCCGAGAATCGACCGAAGGCGTTATTGTAATCGTCCCAGGTGGGGGGGGGAGGCACGACGAAGGACGCGTCCGACGGGGGCATCATCGTATTCATCCCCCGGGGCGTGATCGGCGTCGTCGAGGATACGGTCCCGACGCCGCTCCACGGCCGTTGCGCTTGGTTTAGTTGGGATGGCGGCCGAAACGTCGGATCCTGGTAGTACCCCTGTTGTTGTTGTTGTGGTGGTGGTGGTGGTTGTACTCGTTGGTACGCGGTTGGGGGGTGGTACATTCGTTCCATCCCCGCGACGTAGGATTGAGATGGCGTCGTGGTCGGGAAGAAGGAGGCGGTAGTGGCATCGTCGTCCGCCATGATCGAAACGTCGGACGGTCCATCCGGCGACACGACGTAGTTGGGCGCCATATCGTCGAAATTTTCGTCTCCAAAGTCGATCAAATTGGTGTCCTCCCCGATGGATGTCAACGTTTTGGCATAATTACGTTCGTCCTTCCTCGAGGGTACGTGACGGGGTGGAGGGGGGGCGCCAATTCCGGGCACGACAGCGGCATGATTCTCCTCCCATTCCCTCAACGATGCCTCGAGGGCGATCCTAACCATCCTTTCCTCGTCCGATTCGGTCCGCGGCGTCATGGCCCTGTGTTCGCTCGTCGAGATGGACCTACCCCCGACGACGTCGTTGCCGTAGTATATCTCGTCGGCACGTCGCTTGGCCTTTTCCTTATCGAAGTAATACTCGTCGACGAGCCTTCCCTTCGCCCTCCCGTGATAGAGGTGACGATCGCCGCCGCCGCCGCCGCCGCCCCCGTTACCACCCCCACCCCCAACCCCATCCCCCCCGCCTCCCGGATCGTGCATGCACCACCTGCTCACCTTCTCCCACATCCTGTCCGTGCCGAGCTCGAACACGGCCGGCATCGAGAAGTAGCTCAATCCGTCCACGGTCAGGTCGTACCTGTGAAAGGTCTCGCCTGCGTCGTTCACTATCATGTTACGCGCGCCGAGGGGCGTGCAGGCGTAACATCGTATGTCGATGCGATGACGGCCATTTCGTCGATGGTCCGGCAGATCGAATCCCTTGTGGAAGGATGCCGCGAACGGATTCAGGCTCCCCCCCCCATCCCCCGACGATGGCACGTGACGGTATATCTCGCGATTGTCGACGTATATGTGCGCCTTGCCGGTTAGGAGGCTCCATGTCAGCATGATCTCGTGTTCCCTCCCCCGGCAATCGACGCCCCTCCTCTCGGGACGACGACGGGGAGGGTCGTCCCCCCCCAGTCGTGGGTCGTCGTCGTTCTTCCCGTCGTCATGCCCGTCGTCATACCCGCCGCGTCGTTCGGTAATAGCAGTCGAGGGGGAGGCGGTCGACGTAGTCGGCGGTCCCACGTAATTCTCGTCGTCGTCGTACAGGTGGGGGAAGACCGAGGGGGGATGGGCGAAACCGAATTTCCACGTCAGCCTGCGCTTCGTTATGTCGAGATGACGTCCCCTCGATTCGACGGTGAAGTCGACCTGGTAGGGTATGTCGAAGACCACGTTCGGGCGGGGGTGGGATCCGACGGGCATTCCTTAGTTAGAGTATAGTAGGGAAGACAGATAATGCGTGATTCTGATTCAATATGAAATAATATTACTACCATGAATAAATAATAATATTGGGGTATTAATAATATCCGACCGATCGAATGTGCAAGAAGCACGAATCAAGGCAAAAAATGTACCATACGTGGTAGAGAGAGCCCGAGAGAGATCCGGGACGGGGGCGGGGCAGGCGGGGGCGGGGTTCGCAAAACGCCCCTCACGTGCGAAGGAATAGGTATGTACGTTACGTTTCCGAANGGGGTTCGCAAAACGCCCCTCACGTGCGAAGGAATAGGTATGTACGTTACGTTTCCGAAGCCAAAAAATGAAAATAAAATTAGAGAACATGACAAAAAAATAAATACGTGAGAGAGACATGGAATTCAAGTGTAGGTAGCGATGGAGGAGGTCGGCGTCCGACGCTACGTTGTCCGACAAAAAAATTAAGCCCATCATGGACGGCGAATCGACAAACGGTCCCCACCCGGACGATTATGATCGACAACGAAGGAGGATATCCACGTTGGACGAGGACGATTACGTCTGGGACGACAATTACGTCGAAAATACGATCGATCCTGGATATGCATTGTTCTACGTCGCGTTGTTCATATCCATCGCATCGATCTTGGCCGTGCCATTCGTCGTGCGATCGTGGAGATACATCGATGGGCGTTGGCGCGGATGTCACCGGATGATTCGAGGCGCGACGATGACGGCGGATCCATCGTCGTGCGGCGATGACTATCCCCTTCGAGGGATCGACGACGACGACGACGAGGGGAAGGAGGAGGAGGGGGAGGAGGAGGAGGAGGAGGAGGCCACGCTACATCCGTCGAATTTATCCGTCGACGTCGAGAATAACGATATGGCAGTGGCGGTTCTTAGGAATGCGATCATATCGCGCAGGATACGGATGGAGCGACGGGACTCCGTATTGAACCATCGGATGGAGGGAACGTCCGCCGCCGGTGGTCCTCGTGGCGTTGACATCGTCGTCGAGGACGACGGTGGTGAGGCGCATTGCGACGAAATGATTGGGGGGATGCCGTCATCCTCGGACAGAGGATCGAATATCACCACGATGGAACGGCTCGATGAAATCCGCGAAGACGAGGAGGATTCGATTGTCATGACGGAGAATTATGAATTGGACGACGGAAGTTGCGTGTCGGGATCAGGCTCGGGGGAGCAACGGGGAATGTGTGAGAAAGACGAGGATAGCATGAATAATGTTCACGTCGGCGAAAAGGGACCTCCCTCCTTCCATCGGACGGAGGAAACCCCTATTAGTGGTGCTTGCGGTAACATCTACGTCATGGTTGACAAAAGTGAAGCGCTTTGCGACGAAAAGGGTATCACGACGATGGAACGGCTCGATGAAATCCGCGAAGATGAGGCTGTGGATTCGATTGTCAAAATGGAGAATTATGAATTGGACGACGGAAGTGGCGTGTCGGGATCAAGCTCGGGGGAGCAACGGGGAATGCGTGAGAAAGACGAGGATAACATGAATAATGTTGACGTCGGCGAAAGGGGACCACCCTTGATGTCATCACTCTCCCCCGGATATCTCAGGACTATTGCCAAGTACGATTATGAGACGCATCGGCTAGTTCGCCTCATCATCCCCTTTGCCTTCTCGTCAGTCGCCGATACCGCCTCCGAATTGATAATAGTTGCAATAATATCCCAAACTCTTGGCACTGACGCCATGATTGTGTACGTCATGGTGGGAACTATTGTGGGCATCAGCACCACCTTTATATCGGGGTGGGTAGAAGCCATCACTACGCTCTCGAGCATGGCCTACGGGGCGAAAAATTACACCTTGGCCGGTCAGTACGTCCAGGCGGGTGCAAGCCTTTACATCTTGTGTGAGATCCCGATGGCCTTTGTATGGTGCGCCGTGATTGGGAAGATCCTACTACTCATGGGATACGGCTACTCGGTTGCGGCCTTAGCGGAGGAATATGTACTTGTGCAGGTAGCAATTTATATCATGACGGAGATGACCGATTCCTTACATGCCTTTTTGCATGTGATCGAGAGGGAGAAATTCGCGAACGTCCTATACGTCATTAGCAGTATTGTCCGCGTATGTTTCGTGGCACTATTTGCAATCACGTTTGAATTGAGCCTGGTCACCCTAGGCCTCATCATGTTATTAAATGACGCCCTGCTCTTCTCTCTTTTTGCCATCATCCCCATGGCAATGAAATGGTACGAGGAATTCGAATTTGGATTATTTGGCGTATGCGCGTGCTGGGATAGGTCTGTGGTGAAGGATCTATTCAGAGTTGCGCTGCCCCTTGGATGTGGGAGTCTTTTGGCGGATGCCGAGTGGGAGATATTGATAGTGTTCGCCGCGATATTGGGCCCCGCTGAAGCCGCCTCGTGGGCGGTCATGGGATACGTCTGGGACATCTTTGAGTCGACGACCGAAGCTGTGAGCGACGCAGCTGAGGTGCGTGTTTCCTATCAACTAGGAAAGGGCCGTCCTGAAATGGCGAAGCTAGCTGGCTACAAATCAATGTTCCTCGGATTTATGTTGTCGATTGTGATGTCCGTCATTTTCACATGCTTAATCAATGTCCTGCCACGTGTACTAACACATGACGAAACTATGCAGGATATGTTGGCTGAACTTTTTCCACTAGTAGCCCTAGGCAATGTTACCATGTCCATGGGAATGGTATGTTGGGCAGTTGTGGGCGCGCAGGGTCGATACCACTTGTCGACCTCGATCGCAATTGCGTGCTCATTTGTTGTGACGGTTCCTATCGGGGCAATAGTAACGATTTGGATGAGGATTGATCTCCAGGGCTTAACGTTTGCAGTGGTTACGGGTTACACTGTCACAGCGATGTTATTAACAGCATGCATTTTTATNCCAGGGCTTAACGTTTGCAGTGGTTACGGGTTACACTGTCACAGCGATGTTATTAACAGCATGCATTTTTATGTCAGACTGGGAAATGCTGTCGAACAAGATTCGGCAACAAATGTCGGCTGATGATTTATCAGATTCTTCTGAAAACAGTGACGCATCTATTCATCCAAATAGTAACCCAAGGAACGGCATTCAAGACACGGTGCCGACAACATTCCCTACTATCAACTTTGACGATGATGAAACCACTCCTAGTTCAACTGACGAACCAGAGAGCATTATCAATCCACGAGACCATGTCGGGGAGCGAAATTCTCGAGATGGATTAGGAAATGATGAGGTTTCCCCAACCTTATCTACATGCGTATCAAGCTGTTCGTCAGAAGGTCACAGCTCATCATCTATCTTGAACAAAAAGTCAGAGAATGTTTTCGACTTGCACAATGTGGAAGCTCCTTCAACATCAAATGTAGATCCGGAACACGAGCGCAGCTATCTAGAATTTCTGTCCACGTTAAACGGTTCGAGTTGATGTCGTATCGTCTCAACAAATTTCATCGTTGAGATTTGTTCTGAGTGCACCCATAACACCGTACTAATTGTTCTTAACTGAGGATAAACTAAATGGGATTCGGTTACTGATTTTCAAGGTGCTTGGAGTTCAATTAGAGTAGTCTGAATGAAAGTGACGTCGCTTCGTTAAGTGTTATCATGTTTTTACTTAGTTTAAGTTCAAGTCTGTGGGAAGAGAGATTTATTAGATCGGTCTTGACAAAAACTGTACCACAACCTTTTGTCTTATCTAGTTCTTAGAGCGTAAAAGTAGTCCTTAGAGGGCGAAAGAGCTAGATGCCTTCTTGAAAAGTTCCTTCCTCTTCTTTTCAATGGCAGAAATGTCTGCGTCCCTGTTCTGCGTATGCACTTCTTCAAAGGACATATTGTTCCCATCCAACAACTTCTTCCATGCGTCACCTCCGCAAATATCGATCTTACTTTTCAACAACATGGTTGATCCATGTACATCTGACACAGAAACAATGACATCTCCATCTTCAGCGGAGATGTCTGACTCACTGACTAGGTTGTACAATACTGCGCCTTTCCCGGCGATGATTCTCTTAGCGGCACAGTTCACAACAATTGCGTTTTCGCCTATTTGAAGCTCTTGCGCCTCCACTGATGCCATGGCCGCGTGTCTACCTACTGATCCACTGAGGGCTTTACACGAGGAGACACATGCACTTCCATCCACAGTTACGCCTGAAACGTCAGAGTTCATTATACGAGAAGTCACGCCAAAGAAGCGACGCAACAAGTCGGCATGGGCTCCATCCTCGGATAACTTTCGGTTGTTGGCAATGTAAAGCTTGAGCAGTCCGTAATCCCACCAACAAGCGCCGCTGCCGACATCAACGGCACCAAAGAGCCCCAGCTCTGGGTTGGCAGCACGAAAGGCGACTTTCATTTTCGTCATGCGAACGTGATGTGCGCGGGATTCATAATCTTCGACTCCCTTTTGAGACATGAGAGAGATGTATTCGTCTTGGGGTAGTGTCAGTGGCATCCAGAAGTGTGGATCTGGTGTTGGAGTGAAGAACGTTAATGAGACAGTGAAGGTGTACGAAATATTCAACAAACATCCCAATCGTACCAGTGTCAAGTTTTCCGTCCTTCGCGTCCAACTCTGCCTTGAACTCCTCACAGAGAGCCTGTAAAATCTTGGCACTGACCGAAAAGCTACCTAAACTGGGTCCGACCCGAGCAATGTCGCCCAAGTTCTTCAACATTCGCATAGCTGTTGCATGGTCCACCTTCTCCACCTGCGCAGCATCTCCACTGTCCCCACCACTGACTGCGATGACGCCATACTTTTCCAATCCTTTTTCCCTCCAAACCTTCTCAGTCGGTGGCTCCTTCTCAAGGGTGCACATGATATCAACGTGGTGGGTGGGACTGTACTTGAAGGGAGCCGTGGGGACGAAGATTTGATCACCCCAAAAAACGGAGAGACGACCAGAGCGGGAGGATGCGTAAATGCCAGTTTGGCGCACAACTGCCTCGAGGACGGTAATGGGTTCGAAGGTACCATCGGATAGCTTGTGGCAGACGGGGAGTTTCTGGTATATTTTGTATTGAATTAGGTGAAAAAATTAAGAAATTTAGCAACGAAGTGCTCTGGATATAGCTCGATGACATCGACTAACTCTCCTCAGCGCATCACATCTCAAACATGGATGGGCCAAGAATACAAGGACAGGTATGACTCACCACGCCCGGCTTGTTGTTGTTCTCGCTTGCCGGTAACGGCGCCAACCTCGTGCCCTTCCCGGCGGTATGATAGAGCGCTGCCGAGATCTTTCCCCCCATCAGCTCGGCCGCGATGTCCACGTCAGACTTTCCCCTCGCGACTCGACACGCCTTCTGAAATGCGTAGAGGGTGCCCAATCCGTTCCCCGCCCCTGAGGGGGAGGACCAGTCCTCCGAAACGGCGAGGACCATGGGATAGACGCCGCCGTCGCCGTTGCCCTTGCAGATGCCCTTGCTGAGTCGCTCCATCCAGTAGGCGGCCTGGCATTCATCAGTGGTGCAAACGATAGTCACGTCGAAGAGGGCGGGGAAAGCAGCGTCAGTCATAGCCGACATGGCCGACTCGATGATGTCGGCGGCGGACATGGCGGTGGACATTATTTTGTTGTGTTATTGTTTGACCATTTTTTTGTGACGATACAAAAAGAGTGCACGATGGGGGGGCTGGCGGATAACTACTTACACTACATTACTATTCCAATGTACGTCGAATAGAAGTCTCTATCAACGGTTTTCTCATCGAGCCTCTAGGAATTCTGTCATATCGTACGTACCCTACTGACAATTTTCTCTACATATGAATCTTTTGACTCTCCAGTTTTAGGATGAGAGACAAATAAGACTGACGGTGCGTTTGCCGCCGGTATTGAATTCAATCAAAAGGATTGAATTCAATTCGGCGGCCGATGGC
>JALLPB010003587.1:0-10639 GCA_036939975.1 Cyclostephanos tholiformis | reverse complement strand
CACGACATTGTCGCCCCAAAATTGCCGACACCGACATCCGACAAACCCAACTAAGTCAACCACAGGCTCTTCATAAGGACATTCCGGAGCGTCCACGTTCCCACCATTTCCTTGCCTTCGGCATCGTGCTTCTTTACTGATCCCCATCCGTTCAGGTCCGTGATGCCTTGAATCTTTTCCATGATCATTGAGCACTGGTAAGTTGTGTGGATCTGAGCTACTCGACACAGCCTCTTAACTTTGCTCAATGAGGAATCTTTATCACAGACTTCCAATACATGTGCGTGCTTCCCCCACCACTCTTCCACAATGTTGAGTTGAAATCTTTCACAAGAAAAATCTCTTATTACAACACGCCACTCCAGATTGTTGAAATGGCTTACATCTTGCCCCGGGAGCTTTGGGTTTTGCAGTCTGAGTTCAAGGGCAGGAATCGAGCTGTTCCTTGGGAGGTCTCACTCATCCCACTCATAGCCCATGATCTCGTGCTCTTTTGCCTCCTCCTGGGCTGCGACAAGGATTGCCCTGAACTCTTCCAGGATGATCTTCTTCGGGACTTGGATAGAGACATTGAATAAGCTGATTATGGTCTCACTGTCAAGCGACTGAAGTCCCTTGACCCTGAGCATCTTGCCACCGATTCGGCCCCATTCCTGGCAAATCCTGTCCATCACCTCTGCAGCGTCCTTGTCTGTTGTGACTGCCATTGTGAAATACACTATTGGGTCCTTAAACTCGTCCCCCTCCTTTGTTTTGTTCTTTCCCCACACCTTCTGACTTGAAGGGGTTCCGGCCACCCTGGCTTGAGATTTTGAAAAAGGCCTCCAGTACAGTCATATTCAGCGGGATCTTCCCTGCCTCGATGATAAGTTACCTCCGTCTTCCTTGACCGGAGTGAACCCGAAGTGCTTGTCCACAATTTGCACGTTTCTTAGAAGGTCTTGGAGTGCCTCCACAAATTTCCTTTTGGGGCCATCTCCCAAGACTTGAATGCATGCTTCCACGATCGATCGGGGGTGGGAGCGATGATGAGAAGGGGGGGCTTTCTTCATTGCTGTCTTCAGGACTTTTGCTGGCATCGTTTTTTTGGTCCGACATCTCTTCGTGGATTCCGCCGGTTTAGAACCCTTCTTTCCGGATTTCTTTTTGCTCTCTGCTGGGGTGCCTGCAGGGTTTGTGGCCCTCTCCCTTAGTGTTTCCGATCCTTCTTCCCCTATCCTGGCTTCCATGAATGTGGCACGCTTCCTTTCCTTCTTGTTAACTGGAGATTGGATCTTGTTGCCCCCTTCGTCTTCCTGTTCGTCTTCATTAGACTTGATGCCAAGCTCCGTTGCATCCTCATCTTCATCCTCGTCCAAGCTGCCAAATTGGAGCATCTTATTGAGCTCTGCTTGGGCATGTTCACAATCCCGAGGGAACATGTCAGTTGGAGACACCACTTTGGAGGACGCCGCTGCTTCTTGGGCAGCGGTGATTGCTTCTTCAATTTCTGTTTCCTCTGCCTTGCGTTTCTTGTCTGCTTCCCTCTTCTTTGCCTCCTCCTCTTTTTTCCAATCCTTGTCGCATTTCTTCTTCTCCTGGGCATGCTTAGCCTTCTGCACCTCCATCTGGCGCAAAAGCTCCATTTTGACCGCCTGGGCCTCCTGGGACTTTTTTTGCATTAGCAGCTGTTAAAGAATCCTGCCTATGTTGCATTTGTGTGGTCATCATCGTTTCGTGGTGCCGTTTCGTTCAGTATCTTTCGTCCAGGGGGGAAGGAACAGCAGCTCGGTGTCGTCCACGTACGTCTGTGATAATATGATCCTAGACTGTCCCGATTCCAATAGGATCCTGACCTGGCCTGATTCCATGAAAATCCTTGGAGGCGGGGCCAAATCCTGGGCGAGGTTTTGTCTTTGCTCAGAGGGAATGTAGGACGTAGGGGGGGTGGCTTCTTCCTCTGGATTAGTTCTAAGGAGGCGGGCGGGTAGCAGCGGTAGAGGTATATTGAGTGGAGTTTGGGGGTGAAGTTCTGGGAGAGGTCCGTGCATAGACTAGCCATCGCTGGAGTCGCAGTCGAAGTAGCCTTCTCTGTCATCAGAAGAGCGGTTATTGTCATCATCACTGTCACTGGTGTTGTCTGAGTTGTCATCATCATCGCTGCCACTGGTGGTATCGGAGTCGCTGTCGTCATCTTTATTGCTGGGGGCGTTGTCGTCGTCTTCGTCGGAGTATCCTCCAAGGGGGTCCACCACAATACGCCACCGGTCGGGAGGGCCTCGTGTTCCATTTTTGCTTTCCCAGAAATACCCTTCATCTCCAAACAGAACCACGTCGACGAAGGGTCTATCTTGAGGGGAGCCTTTGTTGCACTTCTTGATGTGGAGACGTACACTTCAGCGGGGTTGGCCTTGGCTGTAGCATTCGACTTTGCGAAGGTGATTGATAACTTGAGTTCTGATCCGGGATTCTTTACACGATGGGTTCCTCCGGGGGCGGGTTCTGGTCTTCTTAGGGGCGGGTTGGGAGCGAGTTTTGGTTTGGGGTAGTTGCTTGAGGTAGGGTGGTTTGTAGTGGGAGAGTTAACCATGTTATGAGGGCAAGCAGAGAGAGGGGGGTGAAGCAGCCAAGGGGATTCATCGATGATGTTCGGGGTGGAAGGCGGGCTTTCCCTTCTTTTCTTTCTTGCATTCTGGCCTGGAGACGATGGGTTTCTGCTGTTTTAAGGTATGGTGGTGAACTTGTAAGGGAGCATGTTGTGGGTTTCCCGCGCCTCCCCTCCTTCCCCATTAGATTTGAATGATAAGTGTTTGACAAAAGGATTTTCCAGAAAATTCCGCAAAGAAAATACTGGATCATCGTCAGATGGGTGATGGCATTTGGAGGCATTTGTTGTAATTTGCTTGGCTCTAACTTTGGATAGAGAGTCATCACCATGGCCTCTACTAGTGTCGATTGGCCGGAGCCAGAGTGAGATGCTAGCAGGTGCGATTGGCGGATAGACATCAGTTTTTGCCAAATTTTTTGATAGGTTGGGTGTGGAGGAGGTGGTGTTGATTCATATTACTACCGGAGGAGGACGTTTCAGATGTTGGACGCATCATCGCCGGGAGCGGGTTAGTTTGTATATTTCTTTGTAAATATCTGGCCAGGACACTTTTGGGGAAGAGGAGGTTCCTGGTGACGAGGGAGAAGGTCTGTGGGGATGCTTCAATAAAAATTGGGAAAATAGCAAAAAACCACTCACCTGAGCGTTTGGCCTTTCCATTTCCCACACCACACTTTTTCGTTGCTAAAAACCCTCACCAAGTTTTTTCACTTCTAAAAACCCTCACCAAAAATAGCTCCCAATTATTCACCTGATATCAAACTTTTAAAAACCATTCACCGATCTGTAATATTATCTATTTATTCACCTTCCATTGAAAGACTTTTAAAATACCACACCGACTAGTGACAACTTTTTAAATAACTCACCTCAACGGAAACAACTTTTAAAATCCTTCACTGTTGCTTGAATGACTTTCTAAATACTTCACTCATGATAAATGACTTTCAAATACTTTGTTAGCCGGTTCTCTAGTTAATTTTGTTCAACCTGATTTAAAATCCCACACCGATATTATCAATTTAAAATCCTTCACCTACATAACTAAATTCTTAAATCCCACACCTATCTTCATCTAACACCGTTTACTCCGCACCCTCCCCAACTTGCTTCGTTCTTAAATCCCACACCTACCTCCATTTAACACCATTTACACCGCACCCTCTCCACCATCTTCATCATTACCAGGCTGCGCACCCTCCAAGATAACGTCCAAATTGCAGTTGATTGGATTTTTGAAGCACTGCAAAGTTGTATGATTAAACTTGTGGCAGATTTTGCAGAATTGCTTAACCCGACGCTTTCGCTTCTTGTTTGAGGATGATAATGCGATCTGTTCTGTGACCGTTAATACCTTGTCACTTTTTTTGGGACGTCCTGACTTCTTCGGAGCGGACCAATCAGGACAATATCTTAGGAACTCATTCGGTCGTGCAACAGCCTTCACTGTCTTTATTGTCATATCGGTTTTACAGTCAAGATCAAGTGGGTATTGCATTTGCCACTGTGCAGTACCCCAGTAATGAGGCATGATGTTTATTCGAGTTAGTGCTGGGATCACAGACGACTTTACCATCACCACCATATGCTTACAGGGCAGCCCTTCTTTTGAAGGCACGCCACATGTACAAGTCCCAAAATGCGAGCCATTGAAAGTTTCCCTCGGCAACCGCACATGATAGTCCCTCGCTGTGTCTGTATTTTTGGAGACTGTACCATAATACCATGTCATATCCACGTGTGTAGCGAGGCGGTATTCCCGAACATTTACATCATTGAACACCATCTCCATATGCTCCATCCCCTTTGGAGTCAACGGTAGTTCCCTTCCCCAGGCTGCCTCTTTCCATTGATGGTACCGGTTACCTTCCATATTGAGTAGAAGAATTGCAGCGTTGAGCATGTCCACCGCTGTTTTCTCACGGACGATCTTGTTTGCACGATTCATTGCCTCTACACCGCTTGAGGCAGATCTACCATACATACAAATGTCGTTGCGCATCGCACAGCGTGCTGCCGCGTACTGCTTTTCATCTGGTACCTTGGTAAGATAGTGCCTGTCTGTGGGATGCAACTGTTCGATGTACTTTTGTTCTTCTGCTTTCAGTTGCTGCATGTTGTTGCATGCAGAAAGACGGCAGAATAACCACAGCGCCGTGAGAGGTTTTCCCTTCTTTGTTCCACCACCACAATACTTGTTGATATTCTCTCTGCGGTGATAGGAGCAATGGAAGTTGAACGCTTCAGGGATACATTCTTGGACGGATTTGATTGAACCCTTGTCCTGGTCAGTCATCAATGTAACTTGAGGGCGGTTAATTGTTGGATGGACCTTGCGCACAAAATTCCAGAAGACCGTCCAGTTCTTGGTGTCCTCATTTCCAAACAAAATCCCGAATGCAATATTGGCCATGTTGCCATTTGCAGTAGTTGTATATGCGGAGAAGAGAGTGTACTTGCCAAACAAGGTGTGGGCACCGTCTGCTTGAACCACCTCCTGTGTCGTCCAGAACATACTCTTGCTCACTGACATCGCGATTAGAATTCCAGTAAGAAATTTGTTTTCCGCTGGTCCGCCCTCGATACCTAGTGTTTTCGCAAGAAATGCTGCATTCTCTTCTTTCCACGTTTTCCAGAACTCCTTCCTCTCCGCAATTCCATCAAGCTGAGGCTCACCCTTCATCTTTTTACGGCGGATTACTTCTTCATTCACCACGGTAGTATTGATCGTCTGCAGCATCTCATGACGGGTGGAAAACACTAGCTCCGCCGTATGCCCTAGGCTTCTCATCATCTCAACTACGCCCTCTGCATACCATGCATTCTCTTCTGGTGATCCAAAAATCTCGGCTCTGGCTGCATCCCGAGCTCGTTGTAGGATTGGGTTTGTGATGGAGCCATCATTGGCATATGGTCTGATCGCATTCCGCAGTGCCTCATAATCGATCCCGGGCTTCAAAGTGACCAATGGAAGAATGATTGGAACGACCCACTTGTAGTAAAGAGGAGTGTTCATGCTTTTCGTCATGTTATTATATTTTGTCCTGCTGGGAATGTTGATGGTATCATCACCCTCACGGCACACGGCAACCTTGCATGTCCATCCGAGACCTTCACGAAATGTCCCCTCACAGTGGAAGCTTGGGCCACAAACCACTAGCGTTGTGTATTCCGAACGCACCGCCTGTACATTAATGTTCCGAAGCAACGCTTCCTCCGAAATCCTCATCCAGGAGGTGTTCTTGTCAGGGAACATTTGTCCCTCGCACAGACAATACCTCTCGACCTCTGCCCACGTCCGTAATGTATCTCCCACATGACCCATTTTGTTTTGAGGTGGTGAACCAACCTTGTTCTTCTTCAGGTGCTCCCAACGCCTTGCATCGGTCCACTTCTTCCGTATAATCCTGTCTTTGTTTTCAATGGCTTCTTTCTTGGAGTCCATCATCCCGGTCGTATCTCTTGGTTGAGGACCACCAAGAAGAAGTTTCCGCATCGGATTCTTATTCTTGGGGAACGAGGTGCAATTTTCGTCTTCCGATTCACTGTCAATATCAACATAATCGTCGTCATCAATGTCCACGGTGGAAAAAAAACTCCTCCCAGAACCCCCCCCATAATCAGACTCGTATTCGCCAGACAATTCCTTGGACGATTCTTCACTGTTGCCTGGACGATCATGCGCACCCCCATATTTTTCAGTGTACAATATTGTGTTTGGGGCAGCAGGAACACTGGCATAGGGCGCTTCTTTACGTGCTGTCGTCCCCCCCATTCCAGTTGCCACATCTGAATTGACACTGTAGAAAACGTCACCAACAGGGAGATTTTTACGCGTGCTCTTTCTACTACCTGCGGTCGTGTCTGTGTCAATGCTGGTTGCATTGATAAGTCCGTCATGCAAATTTTTCCTTGCAGTCGCAATGACAGCTTCATTTGCGGACTTCCTGCTTCCCTTGCCTGTGTACGCATTGACGCTTGCGGCGTTTCCCTTGTTAAGCCGAGCCTGCTAGACAGGAATGCGCCGCTTTTCAGGAGGGGGTGCATTTTCCGATTCGTCAGCAGGTGCGGTGGCTCTTTTGGATCTTGTGCGCAAGCCATGTGTGTTCTGTTCTTGGGCAGGATTAACTGGTTGCTCGGGCGGAGGTGCCTCCGCATGCGAGTGGGTGGATTGGGTGGATCGAGTTGATGACATCACGGGCACGGTGATGGGATGTTACAAATGATGAAGGAAGTGAGGCGTATTTGGATTTTGCCTCACTGTGGGTGAGGGATTATAAAAGCCCAAACAGGATGGGAGAACAAGAAAATATTCGCCAAAAAAAGGCCTCTCAACGCCAGGTGTGGTATAAATAATGTTCGAATCTAAGTGAGTACAAACTAAAAGTTAAAAATCTATCGGTGTGGGATTTAGAATCAGCTGTTTTTTAGGTGTGGTATTTAAAAAGTCCCAAAATACACATGAGTGGTTTTGGATGTAATTTTCATGAGGTGAGGTATTCAGAAAGTGTGTTATGCTACGGTGAAGGATTTTAAAAGTCTTTACGTCGGTGAGGGGTTTTAGCAACAAAAAAGTGCAGTGTGGGAAATGGAAAGGCTAAACGCTCAGGTGAGTGGTTTTTAGCTATTTTCCCTTTTTCAAATCAATCTCTCTTCTTGTTTGGTGCCAAATACGCCGGTGTTGAATTCAATCAAAAAAATTGAATTCAATGCAGCAACGGAGGGCTGCCATTTCATTAAAAGCCACCAGCATGAGGGAGGTGGTCAATAGACTGGTTGCTATGGTGTGTAGATGCCCCGGCTTGGTGTTGTTGGCTGCCTTAGGTTTAGTGGGTCAAATTCGATTGCACATCATCGATGTCAAAAAGTTGGTTGGAGGCATTTTTTTGGCAAAGAGAAACCACTGAATATTGGAATAAGTATTCTATTCACATAACACACAAACCATGGTATTTCCAACATGATGACATCATGGACTTTTATGTTGCCGTAGTAGTCATACATCAGATCCCTGTTTGTCACAGATTGGTTGCCACCCAAGCTGGAGCAATTTGTTACATTTTTAATTTTGTTTGGTACATTCTACAGCATCATAAGCTTTTATTAATTCCTACATTGAAAAATTGCCTTTGGCACTAATTTTGATTTTCGGGGAGACAGATCTTTACAATATGACTACCTATTTTCTAGAGTAATTATTGTACTCCTTTTAACCAATGATACTACTAGCTCACAACAACTATCTCTTGATCATTTTCTACATTTTAATAGGTATGTATGGATGACAAAAGTCTCACAACCACCAAAAAAGAACACCACCACGGTGGAGCCATTTGCCGGGCCTAGGCAAATCAGGTAAAACCCTCACCATACCATCTTTGCGATGGGATGGTCGAGGGCGCCACCGAAGGATTTTATTTAATTCTCTAAACTGATCGAGAAAAAAATATTTATCAAAACTTGTTGATTTTACTTTTTATTTTACATATTCCAACTCGATCAACACCCCAAAACAATTGAATCGTGCTCCCCCATGCTCTCCACCAGTTGCTCATTGTGTACCATATCCCATCTGTCGTTGACCATTTTTTATGTTGGCTGTCACGTATTTATTTGTTGTTTGGTGGCCATCTAAGGCCGCAACATTTTTTTTTGTAAATTTATTTGCCACCCCCAAACAATGGTGAAAAGCAACACCCACATGTTTCACACAACATACAGCAAACTTAATTAACTTTTAAAATTAAAGCAGCTGGAAGGCGGCGGGATGAAGGGACCATGGTCATTGCATTTTTTGTTTTTGGTTGTGTGTTGTGTTGTGTTTGTGGCATGAAGCCATTGGTTTTGAGGCCATCAATGGTCAAATTCAGATTGAAAGCTACATACTGCTGGGAAAAAGTAATGTATTGTTTACATACAATTTTCTGTTCGATACAATGGATTCATTCCTGTGCTTAAAAATTGCTAGATATGATGATAAACCTATTTATTGCGTGAAAAAATACAAGAAACAAAATAATAAATTGTTCGTTGTTCAATTTGACTTCTTTTGTTTAAAATGCAATTCATCAGATTACAGCAAAAGGAATAAGTACATGAACATCATAAGTTGCGAAAGAAGAAAAAAAATTTAGAAATAACCAAATAAATCAGATATAATCAAAGTTAATCTGCTGATCAACAAATAAAATTTAAACTGCCAGATCCCAGATTTCTTCTTCAGGGACTTTATACTACCTGCTAAAAGGACTTCTACTGGATTCCTTGCTTTCTGGTTGAAATCCAGTGGAAGTCTTTTTGATGGGACCCTTACTCCATTTTTAGGAATGTTAAGTGTAAATGGTGGGAAAGATTTCTGAATTGAATGAAAATGGTGGAGACAGCCAAAACAAGGTCCAGAATCTGGCCTGGATTTCCCAACCAAGCCACCAACCCAAAATCCTGTAGCTGCAAATAAGAGATAGCCCCTCCTCATTTGCTACACCAACACCTCCTCCCCCCCCCGGCACTGCTCCCCTGCCTGACAGTTGATGTGAATTTTTGATGATGATGCACATCATCTTTGTCAACAATGGATGGACCCCAGAACAACTGATCCTGTGGATCTGCAGGCACACACACATGCTCACATTGGCCTATTCAGGCAGCTCAAGCATAGATGCATTGCAAGACTAGGTACTCATCCATCCTGCAGTGACAGGAGGTGCTACAACAACTGCTCACAACAGCAGCCACTAGAGAGGATGTTTAAGTCTCTGTGTCAACAGTACGCCAGTGAAGGAAAAGTCTTGATCCCTATGGTTCAACCAGGAACAAGTCTAGTGAGAAGGTTGTGGGGGTTGATCTTATCAACATCATCACCTTCCTCTGGGCATGGCAGGAGGCGCTACAGGAGGAGCTGGTTATATTCCTATACAAAGAGGGAAGACTTCTTCTCTAGACTGGTTTCCATCCTAGCTGGAATGCTTTTCTACTTTACTGTACATTAAGTTATTTTTAGTGTTCAAAAATATTGAACCTTAAGCACTAAAGTATCTATCATACTAGTAAATTGTACACTAGTGCAAAAAATGGGGGTACCCCCCCTTACAATGAAGGCCAAGCCTCACTGCACCCCCCCATTTTTATTATCGGCAACTTACCCCCTGTAGATTTAGTATCGTATTGGCCGGGGGATAAGAACCACCAGGGATAAGAACCAGAAACTAAATCTAAATGAGCCAGAAAATTAAAAACAGGACAAATTGAATTGCGACACTATGCCACCATTTTCAGAAACCCTTGTAAGCAACAATTACATTCAGCGCAAATTTTTGCATTTTTTATATACTTTGGTTGACTCATGAAACTTACAGCAGCCCTTTATACAAACAAAAACAATTCACTCAGGGGCAGGCAGGAAAGCACATTTGAACAATTTAGCTGTCACATTCTTGAACATTAGCTGATTCTTATCCCCCGTCCTATACGGTAGTTGTGTCATCCATGCTTGGACTTCATGGGGGAGCATTGGTTAATGCATTAGAGTGAGGCAAAAATCAATGAGTTTTAATAATTATTTTTTTCTCCAGCAATTTACAGAATTAAATTAAATCCTTCGATGGTGCGCTTGACCATCCCATTGCAAAGATGGTACCATGAGCATGCTGCTAGACCCCCCGGAGTATGACTCCACCGTGGTTGTGTACTTTTTTGTTGGTTGTGAGACATTTTTTATCAAAATGTACCTATTCCTATGTAGAAATTGACAAGAGATATTTTCTAAGCTAATTGTATCATAGCTTAAAGGGAGTACAATAATTACTCTAGATAATAGTTACTCATGTTGTAAAGAACTGTTTCCTACAAAATCAAAATTAGCAAGGTGATCCTGAACAGAGGCCTATAGAGCTGCAAATGATGCCCAGTTCCATGTATGTAGATTTTGGAACTGTCTTTCCTCACTCAGAATATTGGAGGTATCTTGATGTTAGTTGATTGACCTTGATGAGTATGGTAAAAAAACTTTTGGAGAAAGATCTTTTTTTCCAACGGTCCAAATAATAAAAACGA
>JALLPB010003565.1:0-10261 GCA_036939975.1 Cyclostephanos tholiformis | reverse complement strand
GTAAAGTAATGATGTTACTGTGTTTTGGACCCCTAAAATCAGATTACTGTTACTCCGTAACCAACAACCTAGTGCCGTACGCATCTGGGGCGGGCACACTCACATCACTGAAACGGTGGATTGGGACTCCCCGAAGGGAGACGTCAGCCGATTCGTACGGATGTCTCAGGACCACACAAACTATTACATGAGCTTAGTTAGTGTCCAAGTTAAAGGCATCACGGATCTCGAAGCGTCGGCTGAAGTGACGTGCCCTGATTCGGGGAACGTTATTGGCCGTCTCTCATTGCGCCAAACGTTACTGAAATACCTGAAATTGTTGGACGGCAACCCCATGTGTGCCGAGCTACATCAGCGTGGGCCTCAAGGGCCGGTGGATATGGTTATTCCGAACACATTGCTTGCGGAACGGGAATTCGAGATGTTCAACAAGCAGCCAGCTGGTTACCTCTACCATGTCCTCCCCAAATTCGGTGCATCCTTACTCTTCATTAAATCCCTTCTCCGCAGATCAATGGAGGCAGGACTTACGACAGAGGCGCCCCTGTGTACGTATGATTTCAATACGCATATCCTCACTACTCCTCACGAAGAGGCACAGGAGGGTGTGCTATCCGATGTACGTTCTCTTCCCTTCTTCGAGGACGTCCTCGCCGAAAAACGGGCGGCTGACTCCAGTAAGAATCAGAAGAAGGCGTGCACTGTACCTGAAATGTGTTTCCAACTCGGTAGCGCTCGCAGCGTCCAAACTGTGCATGGCGCTAATGAGGGGAAACACAACAATGTACCCAAGCCTGGTGATGAACTACGCTCTGCAGGTGCCACGGCCTCCGCAGCCAAAACCGTGAATGCCGATCAGCCGATGATCGAGATTGCCTCCAGCGAAGATGATGCCTCCTCCGACGAAGAGAGTGAGGGGGGCAACGACACCTCGTCGTCCCGTGACGAAACGTCCACATCTGCCTCTAGTGTTGAGGATGAGCAATCCGCATCGGCCGGCTACGGATAGCCCGCCCCAGCTACCCTCCCTCAACCACGGGGAGGGCAAAGCGGACAGAGGCGTCAAGTGGTTCGTGTGGGGAGGGTGGTGCAGCCAAACGCCGGCGGAGCCAACAACGTGCATGTCGATTTAGAAATTTAAATGAAAGCAACCGCTGTATCCAATTGATCGATGAGTATGGAACTCGTTGATATATTAAGCAGCGGGGGCGATTAGGAGTGACTCTTCATCAAAATGCTCTGACCACGCTGGAACATCGGGCGCTCCGTTATCAAAATAGCAAATCATACAAAGATCTGGAGGATGAATGTCTGATGGAGGGTGCTATTGACGAGATGGGGACTGTTCCACGTTCCATCGCAGGGGAGGAGGGAGAGAGTCGTGTAGATGTAGAAGAACAACTTAGAAGAGAAATTAGTGAGGTGTCAGATTACCTTCTAGAGGTGCATGGGTTGCCTCCAGGGAGAAAGGGGGAGGGGATTACGCGGCTCATATATGAAAACCTTAACGGGATGCAATCATCCTTATCAAACAAGAATGAGAAACTAGAGAAGGCTCGGAGAGTAATTGATGACCTTCAGGCTGATGTCGTTTGCTACAACGAACATCGACAAAATCTACGGCATAAGGCAAATCGGAACAGCTTCCGTCAAATGTTCAATGGGGGGGAGACAGAGCTACAGGCGATCGCGTCCCACAATGTCCACGAGTCAGTTGGTAAACATCAAGAGGGTGGCACAGCAGTGTTGTGCTATGGCAACTTACTTCAGCAGTTCGATCGGGAAGGATCAGGCCGAGATGACCTTGGCTTAGGTCGCTGGACATACATGAGGTTTGTCGGTCAAGATAGGATCGTCACCAGGGTTATCTGTGGTTATTCTCCCTGCGCAAACAAAAAGAAGGACTCCGGTACAGTATATCAACAACATCGCTGCTATTTGATAAACAAATTGAAAGATGACACTTGCCCTCGAGTACAGTTTCGGGAGGACCTCTTGCGTCAGATGAAACGATGGCGAAATGACGGCGAACAGCTTATCCTCTGCTTGGATGCCAATGAAAACATCTATCGTGGAGAACTGGGGCGGTGACTTACTGAACTGGACGGTCTTAGTATGAAGGAGGCAGTGGGAGAATTCACCGCACGGCAGCTTGGAGCAACTTTTTTTCATGGCAGCGAACCTATTGACGGAATCTGGACCACCGGTGACATCACCGTGACGAACGCATGCGTGATGCCCGTTGGTTTCGGAGTAGGAGATCATCGACTTTTCGTTATTGATTTCGCCACCACCTCACTTGTCGGCTCGGGCACGCCGACAGTGGTACGTCCTGCGCTGCGTAGACTTAACACAAAAATAAATGGCTGCGCGGATCGCTACAACAAATCACTTTGTCGTAATATCCTACGCCATCGGCTCTTGGAACGAATGGTGGCTGTGGCTTCGTCGAGCAACTCTGAATCTGATATGGCCCAAATTCTAAACAAACTGGATCAGGAAGGGGAGGCGTACATGAAACACGCCGAAAAAAAATGTCGTCGGCTCAAGTCCGGTCGTATTCCCTTCTATCCTGAGGCCTCATTATGGATTCAACAGTGCCAGGTGTACCATTCCCTCCTGAGGTGGCACAATGGAAAGCTTCGGAATTACGGCAATTTACGCCGCACAGCAAGGCGATGCCAAATCGAAGCTCCATTCCAGCTCACGGTCGAAGATATCAAACTTCGCATGTCGATTTGTAAGGAGAAGTGCGAGTATTTTCGAAAGCATGGGCAACGGCACCGGAGGCAACATCTGACAAATTGCCTCGAAGCAGCACAAGACCGGGCTGATGAAATCGCCGAACAGAATATCCTAGCCATTATTAAACGAGAAAAAGACAAAGCCTTCTGGCGCCGCCTCAACTACGCACTTGGGAAGCACGTCCGCGGTCGAAGTGTTCGGGTGGTGCAAGTGGAAGATGGCGCAGGAGGGGTGTTGGATTTCAACACCGAAGAGGCAGTGCAGGAGGCAATCTTCAACGAAGTCCATCGAAAGCGGTATAACCTAGCAGAGGAGGCCCCAATTTGTCAAGGAGCGCTCCGCGGTCAATTTGGATACTTAGCCACCTCTCCTTCTGCTTGATCGGTCCTGGACGGAACGTACAAATTTCCGCTGGATATGGATGCCTCCACCAAAGAACTTTTTGAGGAGATTGCACAGATTCGGGACATGGTGCCACAAGATTCAGTTACTGGCCTCATCTCGCGGGAACGATGGCAACAACGGTGGAAAAAAGTTAAGGAAGATACATCCTCGTCCCAATCCGGTTTGCACTTTGGCCACTACATCGCAGGCACAGATTGCGATTACATCTCTCAGTTCCATGCGCTGCGAGTCTCTCTGGCTCTTAAGAATGGCATTGCGTTGGAGCGGTGGTCAAAAGGTTTGTCTGTCATGCTTGAAAAAACGTTTGGAGTGAGACTCGTCTCAAAGCTCAGGGCAATCCTTTTAATGGAGGCAGATTTCAATGCCATGAAAAAGGAGGTATACGGCATCCGGATGATGGATAACGCACGACGGTATAAACTTATCCCGGAGGAAATCTTCAGCGAGCAAAATCGGACTGCTGATGACGGAGGCCTAGCAAAAACGTTGTTTTACGATATTGCCCGCCAGACACAAACTCCGGCGGCCATCGCCTCCGTTGACGCGTCCAACTGCTATGACCGGATTGCGCATGCCATGGCATCTCTCATCTTTTCTTCCAATCCTTTGGAGTTGAAAGCACGGCAGTCTCCGCCATGCTGGAAACAATCCAAGAGATGAAATTCTTCCTGCAAATGGCGTATGGGGACTCAAAAACGTTTGCCGGCTCCTCCATCAAAATTAAGACGCAGGGACTGGGTCAAGGCAATGGGGCATCCCCAGCAGGGTGGTGTGTGATTAGCATCGCGATACTACAGGCACACGGTAAAAAAGGGCATGGCGTGCACTTCAAAGCACCAATGTCTCTCATACAACGCAGTCTGTCCGCCATCCTCTACGTTGACAATACCGACTTGCTACACATCAACATGGACGCAGACGAGTCGATAGTGGAAGTCCACGCTGCCATTCAGCAGGCTATTGAAAATTGGGGTTGCTTGCTGATAGCCACAGGCGGGATTCTTAAACCCGAGAAATGATTTTACCATCTGATAGACTTTGCATGGACACAAAAGGGTGGGTGGCAATACATTGCACATCATGAAGACGAAGGTGCTGCTCTGTCTGTGCCATTACCAGATGGGACAACGGCTCCAATCGCACACCTTGCTGTGGACAAAGCACAGAAAACCCTCGGCGTCACCACGTGCCCCTCCGGGGACAGTACCGGCAGCCTCCATCAAATGAAACACAAAGCCAAGAAATGGTTAGATTCTCTGACAGCCGGCCGACTCCACCGTCGAATGATGTGGTTTAGTGTTGACCGGCAGATGTGGCCGTCGGTGAAATACGGATTATGTTGCAGCATGGCAACACTCTCGGAGTTGGACTCGGTTTTAATGCCTCTATATGGGAAAATGTTACCCCTTGGGGGGATCGTTAGCAAGGCTAATCGGGGTATCAGGCAGTTAGATCGCGGTTTTTATGGCGCTGGTCTTCCACACCCCGGTGTGGAGGCTACACTCGAGCAGGCAAATAAACTCCTTATGCACTACGGCTGTCGGACAGCTCTCGGCACGGAGCTGCAGACCTCCCTTGAACTTCTGGTGGTGGACCTAGGTCTTTCATTCCAACCCTTTCACATATCCTACGAACAGTTTGGAGATTGGGTCACCACGTCGTGGCTCAAGAGGGTGTGGGAAAAGGTCAGCTTCTTCGGTTTCACCCTATGGGTTAATAATCTGTCAGTGCGCTACCCTCGGGAGGGTGATGATTGGCTAATGTCTTGATTTATTGCTGGGGGATACAATGCAAAAGAGCTTGTAATTCTAAACTGAGTGCAAAAACATCAACAGGTACTTTTCCTCTCAGATATTCTAGGGGCTGGCGGTGGCTCAGTAGACAAATGCTACCTGAAGAAACGTCAGGCTGAAGAACGTTGGTCTACGGTAAAATTTTCACATGAGGAGGTGACGGTCGCTGAGATGGAGCTCTGGTGTCATGCCGTTAAGCTGATCGTTTTATATGGGCCCGGGCAGGCCAGTCTGGGTCCATTCAAAGCGGAAGGACACAAACTGTGGGAGTGGCGAGTGGTGGAGAATCAAGGCAGGCTATACAGGCAAAACGGGCGTCAGGTTGAGGTGTATAGACATGTCCGCAGAGGAAGATACGTATACATTCGGGATAGTTGTTCTGGAAAAATGCGCGGAAACATGGCCACTGTGGAGGAAGGCACGCAAGGTACAAAGAAAGTCTGTTCTGTTGCCCCTGCTCCCATTCGCCCGATCGCCCCCATTGATTTTCTGGACGTTCTGCGCGGGTGGGGACAAACGTGGATATGGGAAGATATCAAAGTTGCAGGTGGTACCGGCTGGTTGGCACAAGCCATTGCAGACAACAGCCTAGTGGCGGTGACCGACGGTTCGTATATTAAGGAGCATCACCCAGAGTTATGCTCCGCGGCCTTCGTACTGGAATGCACCAAAGGTTGAGGCCGACTGGTTGGAGCCTTTGCAGAGGCATCAGTGACGGCAAATGCATATCGTGGTGAACTCCTGGGGCTGATGGCTGTCCACTTGCTCCTTTTGGCGGTCGAAACGGTGTCACCTGGCTTGAGTGGAAGCGCAGTAATATACTCTGACTGCATTGGCGCTCTGGGATGGGTGGCTAAACTTCCCCCATACCGCATTCCTTCCCGATGCCGGCACTCAGACATCCTAAAGACCATTATGGTCAACTGTGCCAACCTATCCTTCCAGCAGGAATACCAATATGTGGCGGCGCATCAGGACGATCACACTCGGTGGGAAGATATGAGCCGAGCCGCACAACTCAATTCCGCATGCGACTCAGGGGCAAAGGCAATCCTACGCTCCCAGGATACAATAAATCTTCCACCGCAGGAGGCATTCCCGCTTGAAACTATCTGCATGTTTGTCGAAGGGAAGAAGATGACATCAGACACAGGGGCACACATAAGATACGCAGCGGGAAGACAGATTGCACGGTCCTTCTTTCACCAGACAAGTAGGATGTTTACGGATGATTTCGAAGAGGTTGATTGGCCCCAGGTGCACCAAACTCTACACAAGGAGGTGCCTCAACTGTTTCTACGGATGCTTTCGAAGAGGTCGATTGGCCCCAGGTGCACCGAACTCTACACAAGGAGGTGCCTCGACTGTTTCAGATCTGGGCGTGTAAGCAGGTGATGAATATAGCGGCTACAAATAAAAACCTATGTTGGAGGCACCAAGATGGGCGGTCAAATAAGTGCCCCTGCTGCACGATCCATGTAGAGACCGCCGAACATGTTCTTCGATGTCCGGAAGTTGGTCGGGTGGAGGCATTTCAGCTTGGCACGACGGCTCTTGAGCGGTGGCTCGTTGAGGCAGACACTGACCCGGACCTGACAGACAGTATCGTGGAATATGTTCAGCGGCGGGGAGCAAGCACAATGGAGGAGGTTATAACCAAGGCTCCGCCCAGGTTTAGATACATGGCAATATCGCAGGATAAGATCGGGTGGAGAAGGTTCCTAGAGGGGATGATATCGACAGAGATCACATCTATCCAGCGACAGTTCATCGCGGTCAATGGGTCGCTCATGAGCCTGGACAAATGGTGCACAGGATTGATCACCCAGCTGCTAGAGATAACACACGGACAGCGGTTATATCGGAACTATATTGTACATGATCCGGTGTCCGGCATAATTGCAACGGCAAATAAGGAGGACCTACTAGTGGAAATTGAGCGTCAGCGGGAACTTGGCGATGCAGGTCTGTTAGAGGAAGACAAATACTTAGCCGAAGTCAACCTGGAGGAGATGGCTTCATCCTTGGGAGAACGGCAACATTACTGGCTACTGGCCATACAAACCGCATGGAAACATTATGCATTAAGGGCGCAACAAGAGTCTCAACAAATGGCACGTGATATCACAGGAGAGGAGGGCAGGTAACTAACAACTTTCATCATCTCTGTTGGACAGAGATGTCACCCGTCCCAAACTGGTTACGTAGACTCTGATATGGACATGGTGATAGATCTGAGCTGGCGAACCACCACCTCAGAACATGTGCATCAGATATATGGGATTCGTGTAGAATTCTACGAGAAACACATGATTCTGGACCTCCGGAGGAGCTCACTTCTGATCATTTTTAATATTTAAAATAAGCTCATAATTTCTTTCTTCTGTTCAACGCTACATGTGTTTTCCGTCTACCGCCAGAAAACCATACCTTTACGAGACCTAGTCCTCCCAACAAAATGCTTAGGACATAACCATGTGGGTTTTGTTGGAAATCCCCCTGCCATGTGGTAGTAGCGAACAAGCTCAGGCTGTGTCTTGAGTTCGTAAAAATTTTGAATGGCAATGGAGTAATTCGCTTGGTGGTTTGTTCACAATGATGGTGTCAGTGTTGTTATTGCATACCATGTTGACTAATGGGATGCACCGTAGGTTTGACTTGGGATCTAGCCATCCATGTAAGATTGCACCACAGGTGACCATGATGGCTATATCATTAGCATTGTAAATGTTGACCTTGACTTAATGAATATAGTGATGTAGTTTGCATTCACAAATTTCCCAGTGCTGAGGAGTAAATTTTCATGGATGCCAGGTGTTATGTGTTATTCTTTGGCCGGATCATGTGCATTGAATGGGTACTTGGCAATTTCTGAAGCTGGGAGAATCTCACCACTTGGAATGATGAACTGCTTGTGGGATGGTCTCCCAGTGCATCTACTAGGATCCATGGAGGTACCAATTTCCTGAGATGGCATGGCTGTTGGCTGCCATGGATGGGATTGTTCCCCTGAGGACGCCCATGAGCAATTCAGGATCGTTGTGATCAAGGACATATTGACATATTTTGATGGCTGCGATAGATTTCATTGGTTTCATATTTTGATGCAATTGTGAACACATGGTTTTACCATTTTGACTCTCTCATAAATGGAGGCTGCAGTCTTTGGTGTTTGTGGTTTGTGCTCTTTGACCTGGCATGGTGACAGGGATAGAATGTAGTAAAAATTGGAGGTCAAGTTTTGCTTTATTTTAGAAAATTTGGAATCACTATTCTTCATCATATTACATGCATTAGTCCTTGATCCCTGTCAGTTGGTGGGCACTGTTTAGCCCTTTCACATCACGTGCTCTTGCTGCTTGAGGACAACTCTTTTGGCAACTGGCCAGTACATGTTGCCACCCATCTACTTTGTTCAAGTGGCATCATCTTTGTGATTACTTGTTTTCCAGCCACAGTTTGTGCTTGAGTGATCACCACCAATACAGGGTGAAATCCATGGGAGTGGCAGTAGGCATCCATGTTATGAATCTTTTTCATCTGGGGGCATGAGCTTTTGGTGGTGCCCGTGCTGCCTGCATTAGGGTTTTTGTATTCATCATTTTTCTGGCCGGTGCTCAGTTTGCTGATGGTCTTGGTGAGGGCCTTGATGAGAGCTGCCATAGCATCAAACTGGTTGCTGGCATTGCTGCTCTGCGCAGCGGTTGCTATCTTCACAATGAACTTATGAATTTTGTTGCCAACATCAACCATGTTGTTTGCTGACTCATATTTGTGTTGATGACTGGCTGTATTATCACCCACATTTTGTAGGTAGTACATGTCGGTGGCCTTGGTTAGGTTGTTGAAGTATTCCTTTGTGGAGGGTTGTTTTTTCCACTCAAGTATGTCGTTTTTATCAAATGTGTTGCTGTCATACATGTCTTTGAGGTAGAATTGTAATTACATCCGATTGGATGAGGTTTGTATTGGTCTTCATCCAGGCGCTTGCCAAATGCAGTGAGGTGTTCGACCCCACCATCCCATTTAGTATAGTAGGCGCCATTCAATGCTTTTTTTGCCTTGATGTCAAGAGGGCACCAGCGGCTATCAAGATGATCAAGGATTTGGAAAGGAGTGATATTTTGGTATGCTGTGAGACATTTTTTTAGTTGCAAGTAGTACTGCTCATCAATGGCATCACTTGGGTTGTCAACAATGCCTTGGAGGAATCCTTTATGGATAATTCAGGATTGGCGGAGCAATCCAATTCTCCCTCCTTGTGCTTTTGCTTGTGTGTGAGTGTGGTGTCATTGATTGACAGTTCATGAGCAGTTGGTTTGATGGGGGCAACATATGTGTCAATGTTTGCAAGATTGTTGTATTTGTTGTCACCAATGATATCAGCAAGTAGCCCATAGTTGTCTGTTGCATCCTGGCTCCAATCATAGGTTATGTCTTTGACTTCGCTTCCTCTGATTTAAGGATTTTGTAGTCAGAAAGGGTGGGCACCCATGTACTCTTGTGAATGGAGCAGCGGGGATGTTCTTAGTATATGCTATGGTTTTGGCTTGTTTTGCGGTGGAAGGCATCATGAGAGTGGGTATGGAGGTTTTGATTAGTGTTTACCAATGCTAGACATTGATAGGTGGCTATAGGGGTTTAGTTTTACTGTCAATTTGGTAAACAAAATAATGAGCTGAAGCAGGAATATTTTCCAGCAAGTCTCCTGAGAATGGGATCAGTTTGCCTTATTGTGGGAGGCAAGTTCCCTTTCTCATTTCTCAGAAAATAGAAAGAATGTGTACTATGTGGGAATGGGCATACCCAAATAGGTATCTATTGGAAAGGATATCTAGGAGGAAGCATCCCCCATCCCCCCATGCACAGGAGGTGCTGGCAAATTGCTCTGGGGCACCAGGGAAGCATCTCCCATCCTTATTGTGGGAGGCAAGTTCCCTTTCTCATTTCTCAGAAAATAGAGAGAATGCGTACTATGTGGGAATGGGCATTCCCAAATAGGTATCTATTGGAAAGGATATCTAGGAGGAAGCATCCCCCATTCCTCCATGCACAGGAGGTGCTGGCAAATTGCTCTGGGGCACCAGGGAAGCATCTACCATCCCCCCATGCAAAGGAGGTGCTGGAAGGGTGCCAGGAAAGCATCCCCCATTCCCCCGTGCAAAGCAAGGCAGTGCTGGTGATTTGCCCTAGGGCATCAGGGAAGCATTGAAGAAGAGCAGTAAACGTGGTAACAAATACTTAGACTATTTATGGGAGCGCAGCTGCTCTCGGACTACATTTTAGTGGTGTTGGCATGGCATGGGAGCCAGGTAGCA
>JALLPB010003507.1:0-10795 GCA_036939975.1 Cyclostephanos tholiformis | reverse complement strand
GCATAAACACACAAAGGCATAAGGACATAAACACATGCCACGTGTCCCCCAAAAATACGAGACCCGTCGACAAATCGACGAGATGATAACGAAGATGAACGACCTCTGGACAGCCCGGAGAGGACGATCGGAATGTGCGTCGTGGTTACGACAGGTAGAATATTATGGATTCATGTGCATAAAAGGCTTACTAACTATTAAACTTTGTTAGTATTCTGACTATGTCGCGGTGACGAATTTCAAGTAGGCGCGTGGACGGATAGCTAACGAGGACGTTCCCAGAGAGGATGTTCATCGTCATGATTAATCATTCTAAATAACTATCCTACAAAATTGCCGTTGATGAATATCTCCGGGTAAATTACGTGCATCCTTTTAGGCCAGCCAAGCATTTATTTTCACTTTTATCGACGAACAATGGTACCGCCATCGCCAGTGTTCGTGAACTCGTCAACTTCGAATCGTTGGCAACGCGAGGAGATCGACGTGTCTCTCCGTCCGATGGATGGCCAGCGATTGAATTGCGTCAAAATGATAGTACACATGACATCGATGCCATCCATTCGACCATGCACGGACGTTCGCATTGAAATGGGGGGTGTGTGTGGGGTCGGTGTTCAACCACGTGGATGAAAATGACCGCGATGATCCTCGCGATAGCGAGCGTCATTGTAAATCGTCGTCGAGTCCTCCAGGTAACGACGATGGATCCTCTCGGCGCACGCGTAGCCCACGTTGCCGCTCGTCATCAGTATACCGCACAGGGTCAGGGGGAAACACGAGGGGGAGAAGAAACACCGTCGTGCGCATGCGACCGTCGCGGAGCCTATGCGATGTAACGAGGACATCGCCCGGACGATGGTCCCGATTCGACAGGTAGATGCCGATGCCGATGGCGAGGTCATGCTGTTGTTGTTGTTTTTTTTATGTGCATTCGGTTTTTAGAATCATCGCTGAGATGCACAACGTGTGTGGGAATAATAAGTCGATTCCTGGATACGTGTTCGCGTCGACGACACGTCACAGAGAAGATAAATTATTTTTTTGGCGCGTTTCGATCTCGTGTTGCGTTTTCCCACACATCACATGACACTTGCATTCTCCTCTCTCCTTCCCAGAGCGATTCTTGGTCGTCGGCAGTGCAACTGCCAACCATGGCGTCACATCATGGCAAACGCGTCGACTACTCATCGCCAACTCGACGTCTAATTCCGTTCCTGGCCTTGTCGGCCCTGCCGTCCTTCGCTTCGTTTCACCCCCCATGCCGCGACGTCACGTCGTCCGTTTCTCGTCCACATCATCGTGGCCCCGCAGTGCATGCCGCCTCGGACGAAGACCACAATTACCATCATCGCGATCGCGAGAGATTCATCGTCGCTTCCGCATTAGTCATAATTCCATGGTTTCTCGGCTTGGACCGTCAAGTCCCGAACATGGCGATGCCACCCGCGGCCCATGCCCTGCAAGAGAGGAACGAGGTATTATGCAACACGGGATTTTTTACGAATGTCGGGGCTTGGTATTGTACCGATATAGGGAACATTGGCGACGAGGGGAAATCCAAGGCCTTGTCCGATGATGCGAGGGCGAGGGTCGATTCGCTCATGAGTAAATTTAACTTCGACGATGGTGATATCGGCGTTGATGCGGGGGGGGGAAGTGATCAATCGGATGTTGACACGGGCAAACGTGGAGGTGGCGATTCAGCGAAGGTGGCCGCACGAGATTGAGCGTGTCAGATATTTCATGGGCGAGGGAAGCAATCATTTTGAAGCCCCGGTTGGGATCAACAATATTGTTGTCGATTGCTATACGCTATCAGTGATATTCATATCGCAAACCTCTTATTCGCCTGGTCAGTTTCTCGTCGTCTACTCAAGAAAGGACCACTCCTGATGACTGGACATAGTCGAGTGATATGACTCATGTTTTTTTCTCGAGGAGGCCCTGTCAATGTTCTATGTTGGGAATTAGGAGAGAGATCGGGACTTATTCAGTGAATGTCGTGCCTTGTGGACTCCAGTGTCGAATGTGCTTACTCATTCCTTGTGCGAGAGCCGAATAAACTAACAGTCAATGGTCGAGAACGTAGCTTGATGTTCACACACGAAAATCAGATCAGGAAGAAAATCCAGATGCCTGAAATTTCATATTAGCACTGATCACATGTTAATTTGCATTAGTCATGTATGAAATACGTTTTTACATTCAAGGCGAAGCCGTGCAGAATTGTCAGCCGTAGGATCCGTCGAACCTAAGAAGAGGTAAAGGTCCAATGCGTGTTTGCAATCGATTTTTTCTCCCCTGCACTCTCCCCCGATACCCACAGTTGAGCACTCGGAAACTTAACGATTACGCATCAACTAAGTAACAACGCGGCTGACCGCCGTATTAAACAATCGCACATTAAAAAAAAATCCATCCATAAGAAATGAATTACCTCAACGAAATATCACCCGCCTCCAATCCCTCGTTTATCATCGCGGCGCTATCGTGCGTGGCAGCTTCTCCTTAATCAGACCGCGCCCTGCCCTGAAGGCACTGGAACCATGGACGAGTGCTCCGAGTTCGGCGGGGACAACGTTGACCTCGTGCTCCTCGACAAGGGGGGGGGGGGGGGGGGGGGGGGGTGATGACGGAACCACCCGATACGAGCGATTCCTCGTTCGCGGGCGTCCTAGTTTAATGGAGTCCCAACGCCCGGACGACGGTCGGGGGATGATCATATCAGCCGCGGATACCGTCGCCACATCGATGATGCCCTCGGGGGACCAATATCGTAGAATCGTATGGTGGGTGCATAAATAGTACCGAATCGCTTTCACTTCTTGATCATTTTGGAAGAGATGACTTTCTCCACCGTCGAAAAATACGCCGACGATTGTGGGCATGGACCGCACAAGCCGGCACTGTTCCAAAATGATGATTGTTATTCCACCGTCCACCGATGCTCATGAAAGGTCCAACAATAACTCCGCGGCTATCTTCGCGATATGATCAGCGCGTATTTCAACCCCTTTCTTCCTCCGCCGATCATCGTTATCTTCGACTTCGGCTCCGGCCTCGCATTCCGCCTATTGGAATATTTTTTTTTGTTTTTCGTCAAAGTGCGTATGTAATTAGTATCAACGGTTCGGCTACGCGCTTCGGCCTCATTCACTAGTACACACGAGACAAGTGACTCACTTCGATGGCCGCCCGACGCCTGGCTTCTATGACGAGCAACCTCAAAAACTCGGACGATAGTTCGATCGCATCTTTGGTGTATCTTTGGTCGGGATGATGCAGTTGGAGGCATCGTCTCGTGAGACTCGTCGGTATCGTCGCCGCGGTGGACGACGGACGACGGCCTCCTGCGCGGTTCCCTCGATGGTCGGATGTCGTGCTTGATGGGGGCATGATCATTCCTTGTTGCGACGATGGCGAGGCCGGCGGAGGGCGATTGTGATTGGCGGCTGCGAAGGAGGGGGGGGGGGCAGGGGGGGGGAGGAACTACGAGGGGGGCGGTGGTTGCGACGGCGGGCGCAAGTGACAGAGGAGAGAGGTGGTGGAATAATCCCTCGGAAGTTTTTCGGGCGGGAAGAGATGTGCCCAAGGAAAGTGTTTGACTCCAAGCTTCGCTACTGAATAAATTAGAGGATTGCTTTTATGGGAGTCAGAAGCAGCCCAGCGATCATACAAAAATTCAAGAACGAATCTCTTTCGTAAACATCCGCCGCCCGCCGAGCGTGACCACACACACACAAACAAACACACACAACACACCCCATCCTCGTGCGCCGACGGTACCTATCAAACACGATGCTTCCAATGCTACCGCCCCTCGCATTGGTAACGTCGATCGTTACCGTCCACGGCCTCGTCATCGCTCATCCGAAATCGCCATCGTTCGATGCCGGGGTGGTCGCGCGGTGCATTCCCGCGAACCTGAAGCATTGCCTTGCCATGACCTCGAGTACGTCCCGATATGGCGACGTCGTCGGTCGTGACAACAGTGTCATCCTCGGGATGGTTCGCGGTGGAGGGACCGACGACGAAGGCGTCGATGACGACGACGACGACGACGATGATGACGATGACGAATCAACCGATGAGCACGATGTCATCACGTCCGAAAATGAGACAGATATCGAAGGGGAAGTTGAGGAGGTCACGGTAGTTGATGGCGGCGTCGAAGACGACAACGACGACGAGGACGAATCGGCAATGTCCTCCGCTAACCGAAAGACGCCGTCGTTGGCATCAGCCTCGTCATCATCGTCGATGGAACACGGGAGCATAACATCCACGGCCGCGGCATCGACGTCTTCGCAGCAGTCCCGCAACTTCGGCATCGTCACGGCACTGTGGGCATCCCTCGTCTTCGACACCATCCTGAACAAGTCGAAGAGGGAGGACCTTTTCCCCTCGATGATTGCCTCGGCATCGTCGAATTTGGTACCGACTGCCCTGCTGTCGTCGGGGTTCGCTTTGGCCTTCGGTGTCTCGTTTTTGCTGTGGCGCGACATGATGAATGAGGCCGACGAGGGTAACGGTGACGACGGCGGCGACGGCGAGAGGATGGGCGACTGGTTCCTATCCCTGTCGTCGAAGGCGACGACGGAAAAAGTTGACGAGGAGGTGGCGGCCGCATCTCGAACGATACGGGCGAGACTGCTACTGCACTTGTCTGTCTTCGGCGGGCTCTGCCTCGCCGGTCAAGCCGGGGGGTACTACCTCTCGAAACGCGCGCCCTTCCTCGGACTGAGCGCGGCCGCGGTCAACGTGCACAACGTCCTCGCCTGCTTCAGCGCGCTTATCAAGGAAGAGGGTGGTAGCGGGATGATGATACGGTCGGCGATGACGTGGCCGGTACGATCGTTTCGGGAGAGGGATGGCAACGAACGCCACGACCGCCGTCTGGATCTGACGCCATTCGTCTATCGCCTGGGTGCGATGGCGTCCTTAATGCGGTGTATACCGCTTTGCAAATGCATTTTCGCGCTTGCGTCAAGCCTGCTCCACGGGGGGGTTACGGAATCGAACGCAGTCATCAACGATGCGAGGCAGTTATGTCTCCAAGTCGCATCCCTCGCCAGCCTCACGCTTTTCGCCGGCGCATCGAATGCCCTTTATACCGCCACCTCGGCATGCAATCGTCATTTTCACCATCATCCATTCTTCGCGACGCTTAGCGGGATGTTGGGAGTGGGATGTTTGGGCGTGGGCGGAACGATGCTATTCGAATCCTTTGTATTGTTGAGGGTGCCGGCAAGTGCCATTTTAAGCCAGGCTGTGCTGGGGGGTGTATTACTAACGACTTACGGAATATTTGCTAGCTGGATTGCAGTCATGGGGTTTGAGCGTTTGATTAAAGAGCAAAGTGCTTATTCGCCGTTATAATTTGAGTTTCTTCAAACAATTATATATTCGCGCTGAAAGGCACCCCAGGGGTATATTTTGCCGACAAGAATGAATCATGACAATAAATGAGTCGTCGTAACGTAACTAATTCTTCAACCCAATGCTAGTTTGGATAAATGCGCGAGGTATTTAGTATTTATGACTTATAGCACAGATCTTCCCGAGAACGTGCACACAAAACAAAAACAAAAAAATCCTAATAGTCCATGTTGACTCAGCCCAAAATGGACCTTGCAGCATCGCCAGGAAAGTAATACTTAACAACTTTCTCAAACCTATTCTTCTGCAAATCACAGACTACAGGCAAGGCGGGTTCATTTTTTATTAACCCCAGCAAATGAAGACGCTTCGAGCGAAGATAGTCCAAAATCTTGCCAAAGCAATACGGGCTGTGTTCGATCAATGTCCCATGCTCCAGTAGGCTGATTTCCTTTAACAGCAGAGCCACACTAGCAACTCTTTTCATGCCCATCATCTTTAAATCATCACGACTCAATGACAGTAGTTCGCGCCCAGTGATTTCATTCTCATATAACATGACGCTGACCTCCTCCGGTAGACCATCAATATTTTTTGCCCAAGTATTCACTTGATCTGGCGTCCATTCCCTCACAGGTGAACCATTGCATCCTTGCTCTGTCCACTTGGAATCATCAAATTGCTGGGCCAAGACAGAATCCTTGATTGTGCACAATGTGGCCCGTGTTGTCACCATCAATGTGCCGCTGACGTTGAGCGCAATGATATTCTGTGCATCTCCCGATGCAAATTTCTCAACGAAAAGCTGCTCGTTCTTAAAACTCTCTTCGAAGTTTAGCATTTCTGCTTCGGCTTGAAGCAGACATGCTCGTCTTGAATTGATTGCTTCGTTGATGGCAGGGGTAAACCTGGTAACTGGTTCAGCTCTGTCTTGAGGTTGCATTCCCCTTGATGCTATAATTCTTGCTCCTGCTCTTGCTGGGAGTGATGACTTGGTCACCTGAAACACCTCCATCTCTTTGATGGTATACCGTCCATGAGGAAGTGAGCCTGGATGGTAGCCACTCGAACCTGTGTTAAAATAAACATTACAACCATTAACCCTCATATCGTGTCCACCACCAAACGTTGGACCATATTTTAAACTGTGGCATGTTGCATGTGAGTCATTTTCATTCTTTAACTTCATTTTGCAGGGAGACAGAATGTCGCTGCCAGAGAGCACAAACAAGAAGGCCTTGTTGGCCGCACTATAGCTACCACTGCATGACCAGGATGTGTTGGAATACCCCCCAATGACCATACCACAAGTCGTTTCGATGATGGTGAGTGTACAGCCCTTGTTGTCACACTTCGAATGAAACGCTTGATTTGTCAGCCCATCGCGAGAACCTCGATAAAGGAGGAAGAACTTCCCATCCGAATCACCTTCCTTGAGCCAATCATGCAGTATGATAAAACGATCTTGATCTTTAATGATGTTACTATCAGGCATTTCTACCATTGGCAATATCCCGAATACTTCGAGCTGGTGTTGAAGGGGATGTTTGCACTCATCCTCAACAATGGGAGGACTTGGTGGACTTTCCTTTGAGGAGATCGTCATTTCGTTAAGATGGTCGACAATGGCCCGAAAACAAGTAGGATTGACGTCAAGGAAGATACGCCCTTGGTTGTCTCGCAACAACTTCTTATCCCAGCGTCCACTAAAAATTGCCTCAAACTTGGTCCCTTGTATTTGAGTCAACGTGGAACGCTTGGCTACCACGATTTTTCCACCAGCATTCACCTCCACAAGGTCATCATCTGCGGCATCAAGATTGCCATTGATCTCGGATATTTCTTTTTTCCTTTGGATCAACCGGTTCATGCGCTCATGAAGCCTACTCTCCCACTCGTCTTGTGCCTTAATCTTCTCCTCGTAATCNATCAACCGGTTCATGCGCTCATGAAGCCTACTCTCCCACTCGTCTTGTGCCTTAATCTTCTCCTCGTAATCACGGTCATGCTCAACCCGAGCTACCTTTAGGAGAGTATTGGCAACGATGAGCTTATCCATGTTTCTTTTGGAATTAATTTAGGCGATGTGATCAGGTTTGATTGACAAATAATAATGATGTGATATTGTGATCTGAAAATTTCACTGCAATGAAAATTTCACCCCTCTCTATTACTAGTTTTCACGTGAAGGACAAGTCCACGCGGCACCACCATCATCCTGCTCATCCCCACCCTCCTCTCACTTGCTTCGACCAGTCATTGGGGTCAGTCTGACTACAGTATTATGATGGGGTGCGCACATATTATCTATGTCTCGTATGTGATCTATTTGTATGACACAGAGGGACGACTCATGTGGAGGAGGTCGTCCCCATCCCCTGTTGGCCTCGATGCAGGAAGTCAAGCAGTCTTTTGGTGCCATGGGAGACCTGTTTGCTTGGCCCAACATTTCGTCAAAAAGACAGAGAAGATCTCTGAGTAGCCTCTGCCAATAGAGTCCACCTTGCATATTCTTCCTCTGTCAACAAAACGAAAAGGCATGAGATATGCACGGTTTGCCCACTTGTGGCAAACTCCGAATATTAGAGTGTGCACAAGAGGTGCACGAATATGAAAGGTGCACGAGATATGCGTGATCGTCCCCGGCACCAGATTCGATGGTAAAGCTGAGGTTGGGTTTTGACCAATGTTAGTTGGTGCGACCCCGCCCCCGTACGAAGACGTCTATTTGCCTAGACGATGGGCGGTTGCTTTCGAATCGAGGTCGGTTCGAAAACAATGATCTCGTCGTTTCGGCTCGCGGTGGAAAATATTCGTGCAGAATAAATATTTAAAACCGTCATTGCCCGCCAGAATTCTTCGGAGGCTAAGGCTTGAAATTAGCATTGTCAATTGAAGACAAATCATGTTTCTAACGGCATATGGTGCATAACTACTACAAGCACAAAGTCTGACATAAGTCACCGTGTCCAAAACATAGCATATGTTAGGCCAAATTCCTCTGATATTGTTCACCGTGTCCAAAACATAGCATCTAATCGCATTACTAAATAATGACTACCGGAGCCTTCACTATGTTCTTCGTATTCTCGGCGACGTACTCCCTCGCCCACGCATCGCAACTCAGAATATCGTCCAACGTTACGCCCTTCATCTTAAAGTCCTCCTTATGCGCCTCCATCGCGCCCTCTATCAACTTCGGAATGTCCATGAATCCCAATCCCACGTCCTCGCGGAACATTTCGTTCGCGGCCTCATTCGCGGCGTTCAGCACCGCCGTCATCGTCCCGCCCATCCGTCCGGCGTCGTACGCGAGCTGTATGCACGGATACTTCTCCCTGTCGGGGGCCTTGAACGTGAGACTACCGATCTCGGCGAGGTTCAATGGCTTGTACGGCATCCTTAGACGATGCGGCCACGAGATGCTGTACACGATGGGCAGGCGCATGTCGGCCCAGCCGAGCTGTGCGATGCAGGACGTGTCCTGCGTCTCGACCATCGAGTGCACGATGGACTGGGGGTGGATGACGATGTCGATGTCATCGTAGCTCGCCCCGAAGAGGTAGTGAGCCTCAATGACCTGGGCGTTTGTGAAAGTGGTGACGGGATTGCACGTTATGCGAGCATGTTCGAATCGGTAATATAAAACAAGTTTGTACATTCAAGCCGTAGCCGCGGAGACTGGGTCAACGCGGGCTCGGATGAGAAGAGGTGTATTTGCAAGTTGTTGATTTCTCCTCATCGCTCTACTTCGATCTCCGCTCTCATTCGAGTTTTTGAAATCAAGACAAAATTGACTATGGCCCCCCAATGGCGTCCATACTTCGATGAAATGCCTCGAGCATTTACTAATCAGTCGTGTCGACATGCTCGAACCTCTAGATGTTAAACGCAATTGACTACTTCAAGACCAACCGCCGCATCCAAGATATTTCGACGAGGATGACACGAAATGACACTTCCGACCCACCCTCAAGCGAAAAAAAAAATCGACTCACCTCCAATCCCTTATTCATCATAGTGGCGCTATCGAGCGTGATCTTCGCTCCCATGTCCCAATTGGGATGAGTCGTCGCCTTCGCCTGCACGGCCCTCTTGTCCGTCTCGCACATACCGAACAATTCCTCCTTGGTCAGATCGCGGAACGCCCCCCCCGACGCCGTGAGTATGATCCTACGCAATCCGCCGGGAGGCACGCCCTGGAGGCACTGGAAGATGGCCGAATGCTCGGAATCGGCGGGGAGCATGTTGATCCCGTGCCCCTCGACGAGGGGATTGATCACCGGCCCCCCGGATATCAGAGTCTCCTTGTTCGCCAACGCGATGTCCTTCCCGAGCTTGATCGCCTCGATGGTGGGCAATAATCCCGCCGCTCCCACGATCCCGGTCACGACGGTATCGGCCGTGGATACCGTCGCCGCCTCGACGATGCCCTCGGGACCATGCACTATATCCGGCATGTCCGCGCATCCCCTCTCCTTCAATATCGATCTCAACCTACCCGCGGCCTCCGGCGTGGATAACGATGCCACCCTCGGACGGTACTTCATGACCTGCTCGGCCATCAATTCGGCGTTACCCCCCGCGCTCAACGCGTCCACGACGAAGTTATCCGGACACGCGTCGACGATCTCCAACGTCTGCGTCCCTATGGAACCGGTGCTACCGAGTATGGATATGCGCTTTTGGAACGTCGATCCCTTGAGGCATTCGTCGAGCGTCTTCCGCAGCGAGTCGGCGGTATTCACGGGAGAACACGGATCGATCCAGCCCATTCCGGTGCCCGAGGAACCCGGGGGAGAGAAGACTTTCAGTACGACCGTATTCGTCGTCGTAGTCGTAGTAGTAGTCGATGATGCGGCGGCGGCGTGACGAGGGAGGGGGGGATGAGGAACGAAGGAGGATGCATCCCGAACGATTAATGCGAATACGGATCCGCCGCATAGGGCCAGCAGCGAGGATGAGGACAGCTTCATGGTTGGAGGGCGGCGCGGTGCGTTTTATGTTTTGTTCTCTCTCTGGGGGTTGTGTGGATGACAGTTGATAGATAGACATACGTAAATGTAAATTACGATCTTTAGAAAAAGACACTCCATGAAATATATCAAATTATACAGAGGAAAATGTGTCTTTCATTGTAAACTTTACCGGGCCCTAATTTGTAATTTTGGGATGAAGGGGGGGAAACGCACTTCAACGTGTTTTGGATTAGAGTCGACCAATTTGTGATATTTCGATATATTCTGTATTTATCCCTTTTCTAAATATTATAGCTATCTAAATTTGCAATTATTTCTAAAAAGTGATAATCCGATATTTACCCAGCCCTAAGTACGTACTTGCGTGAGAATTATTTATAATACTAGCCTACCTAGGCCCATAACACAAAGTGTTACGTAAAGCTCATTGGTAC
>JALLPB010003488.1:0-12986 GCA_036939975.1 Cyclostephanos tholiformis | reverse complement strand
CGAGATCAATAATAGATTATATATATATTATAATATATCGAGAGAAGCGAATGATGAAAGGGAAAAGGCCCGGAGGCACCCAATTCCTCTCCTCCCTTCCTCCTCTCTCTATGAAGAGAATGACGGAGTGGAAGAAAGACGACGCACATTTAAAAATAAAAAAAAAAGTTAAAAACTCACATCGATGAGATCGGATCCGTTATAATCGCCATGCTCGTCCGTCGGGAGGGACGTCGTCGTGGTCGTAGTCGTCGTCGTACCAGATGCCGACGCGATGACGATGACGATGAAATGCAGCAAGGCGAATGCCGAGGCCGATAGTCCATGCAACGGAGGCGGCGTCATCGATCGCGTGTGTCGTGTTTGGTCGATACGTCGTCCGACGACCGACGGCTCTCTGAACTCAAAGGTCGGGTGGTGAGGACGGGCGGGGGGGGGGGGGGGGGGGGGGAAATTAAAAAAAGAAAATATCGAAATGGAGTGGTCGACGACCAACGTAGGACTTCGTAGTCGAGTCAGCCTGCATTGTTCCTCGGGTGGGTGTGGGGGAAAGAGGAGGCCACACATCTACCTACTCATCACCCTCGCTCATGACGACGACGACGACGATGACGAAGACGACGACGCTCCTCGATCACGTCCGCGCATTGGCGAGGTCGGAACGCGGACTAACCCGCGCCATCGAGTCATCGATGCCACTCCTCCCCCTCACCTCCTCCTCGTCCACGTCGTCGTCGTCGTCGTCGTCGTCGTCGATGTCCACGTTCGCCGATCCCTATCCAACCCCCCGCGACATCGACGAGGCGACGTCTGTCCTCGCGCTGGCCAAATCGTACTCGTTGCGTACGTCGGCACCTCCGATGTGGAATACGAATCTGCCGGTGGTGGGATTCGCGACGCCCAATCCGCTGCCGCATCAATTGAGGGGGGGGGCGCTGGGCGCCATGCAGTTGAGGCGTGCCAGGATGGAGAGGAGGGAGGAGAGGAGGCGGGGGAGGATGAGAGAGATGATGGAGCGGAGGGAGAAGGCGGGGGAGGAAGGGAGGAGAAGGACGACTGTGATGAAGATGGGGGCGGGGGAGGGCGGGGGGAATACGTCGGATGATGCATGGACGATGACCGAGGGTGGGGGGGAGGTGGAGGGAGGGGGGGGGGGGGACAGCATCCTTACGGATATAAGATTAAATTTCTATTGGGGCCCTCTCTTTCTCTCAAATAGAGGGGGGGGGACAGCATGGATATTAGAAAGACCGGGCGTGACGTCGGGGGCGATGATGAGACGAACGAGGCGGATGGAAACGAATCGAAGAGGAGGACGAACGATATCATCGTGCGTGGTGAAGGATCGTCGACGACGATCGTGACGATGACGACGGACGCGCAATTTTCGGGGGCACAGCAACATCGAGAGATGATGAAGCAGCGGGGACGACAGTCTACGGAGGTGGGATCTCGGGGGGGTACAACTAGGGCGACGGTCGCGGCTGCGAATATGAATTTGAGCGACTCCAGTTCGAGCGGCGATTCTTCCGACGACGAGGAAGGCTCCGACTGACTATGAAAATGTAACGACCAACCAACGACGACGACGGCGATTGAGAGGATTTGGACATGAATTCCGCCCGCGCCTCATTATATTGTGGTATTATTTATGAAATGCGGTTGGCGACGGCATGATATGACAACTCCTTACGGATATAAGATTAAATTTCTATTGGGGCCCTCTCTTTCTCTCAAATAGACCCATCCCACTCGATTCCAGTTGACCTTACAAAGAGTAACTTGAAAGCAGTGACATCGTTCCTCCATCGCAACTCCACTACTCCAGAACAGGCACACCGATTAACGTCGGGGGCGTGTCCATCATCCCAGGAAATTCCTCGCTGTACTCTTTAGCGCGGAAGTCGAATTTATCCCTACCACTCTCCTCTGCCCTGGTCTCAAGTACGAGAATCAACCTATTCCCGATGATGGTGCTATTCGATAACTTTCCTAGCGGTATCTCCACCAGCGACTCAGCGTCGTCGCGGAAGATGCTGAACCAGCCGATCTCCTCCAGGGCGGGAGAGCCAAAGTTTTCCCACGTAACGTCGAAGTCACTCCACACGTAATCTTGTTCAGTAACGTGGCTCGCTGTGACGGATCGCACTTCATTCTCGGCGACGTACGTTACGAAGAATTGAAGGGTGTACTCATAGACGACGTTTGGATTTGCGTCGCTTAGGTCGAATTCCAGTATTGCCTTGCGCTCATCGTGCAGAGTAACGAAGGGATCTCTGCCATATCGGCTGTTAGAGAATTCGCCGCCTCGAAGCATCGCATCCTGAGAGACGGGCAATATGATGCTCGGGGGCGTCGCTGAGGGAGACATTGAGGGATATTTCGTGCCGTTGTCTGTGGGAGCTATGGTGGTGGGAAAGTACGTTGGGAAATCCTGAAAGTAGAAGGGATATCACGAGCGCAATTTGATGAGATCTAAGGTGATTGCGAACGGGACCTCGCATAAAAGTGGAAAAAAAAAATTGAAGAGATTGCGTTCATCGAAAGCTCACAGTGGGATTGCCCGTTGGCGCCTTCAGGGGGCTCATAGTAGGAGTTGGAACCATCGGACTGAACGATGGCGCTCTCGTGGGACCCTCGGAGGGAACCGCATTCGTCGGACTTGCTGTCGGCGCAGGCTCCGTATAATACACGACCAACTCAGGTGAGGCGGTGACATTCTCGCGAGACGCGTACGTTATGCCATCGGGATAATTCGAGGACACACGCAGGGTGATCAGCGACGGAAGCGCTCCGTCGTTATCCCCGTCGAAGTTCGGGAAAATCACGGCCTCGTTCCACTCGTGCGCGGGTACCTCCTCCTCGAATCGACCGACGAGGTAATCGGAATTATTCCGGAAGATGCACTTGGGTGCATTCGTCCAGGATATCGTGTACTCGTCCCAGTCGTTGCAATCCCCGTCGAGTAGGTCGATCTTCCCCCCAAACGGACCATTCGTTATCGAGTATAGGCGAAGCATGAATCCCACGATGTCGTCCGCGCTCCTGACATCATCGATGATGCTCGATAAATTGAACTTAAGTAGGGAAGCACGGGGATCCACGCCATCGACTTTGAGATATTTCTTACTACCACGGGGCAGGGTGTCATTGTATTCGAGCCAGGCGTCGGCGACTGGATAAAGCGTCGTCGATAGGAGCTTCGCTGGCGCCTCGAGTAAGATCGGACTCATGGAAGGTGATGCTGTGGGAGTAGGTTCGACCGGAGCCAGCGTGGGACTGTAGGTTGGGACATGGGTCGAAGTGAACGTCGGCACGACGGTCGATAACGCCTCTTCTGGATCAGTCCCGCCAACATCCTCCTCCTCAACCGCGCCACCGTCGAAACCTGCATCCAACAATAGATCTTCGAGCTCCTGCGTCTTCGAGGTCGCCTCGTCCACCCCGCCACCGGCCGTGCCATCGATCCCACTGACGCCAACGCCGCCGCTAAGGTTACTTACGTTGCTGATTCCGTCGGCGGCGGCGGCGGCGGTGGTGGTAAAGTACATCAGGCCTAGTCCGGTGGCGGCCAATCCTAGGCTGCATACCGCCAGCAGTACGGACGTCGCGCAGAGGTACCTGGCCATGCGCGGCGTGGGATTGCACAGCGTGGAGTAGTAGGCGCTGTCGAGGGATGACGATGAGGAGGAGGAGGAGGAATCGCTATTGAGGCGCGGCCTTGGTCGTGCTCGATCATCCTTGTCGAAGTCGTGACCGCCACCGACGCTCGCCACGATGGAGATATCAACGTCTTCATCGATGTCGTCTACGACGACGGACGCCGCGTCGGGGCGGCAACCCAAGGTTGACGATAGCGTCCAGGCCTGACGTAATTTTCCGTACCCGCTAGTGGCCGTCGTCGTCGTCGTGGTAGGGGGAGGAAGATGATGCGCCTCGTCGTCTCCCCTCGCGACGGGGGGGGGGATGGGCGAGACACGACTAGACGCCGTCGTCTTCGTGGTAGTGCCAACGACGATAGCGGAATAATCGCTAAGTCGAGGTTGTGGTGGTCTCGTTCGTCCCAAGTCGTTGTCATTGTCGGGGGAACACCCCAACGAGGATGACAGCGCCCAGGCCTTCCGCCAGTCCGACTTGGGGACGCCCCTCACAGCGGCGTCGTCGACGTCGACGTCGACGTCTCTGCCGTCGTCCTCTCTTTCGTCATCGCGACTGCCCCCTCCTCCGGGACGCCCCAACGATCCCGATGAAAACTCCCATGCCCGACGAAGGTCGCTCTTCCTCCTCGTATCGGCGTCTCGTCCAGACTTCTTCCTCCTCTTGTGCTTCCCCCCGGCGGTTCCAATGGACGATCCCGCTCCGACTTTCACCCCCTCCTCTCCCACGTTGGCCTTCGTCTCCGTCGACCCCGACGACCGCCTCTTTTCGTCGATCGGACGCGCGACAGCGGCGGCGACGAGGTCCTCGAATCCAATCGGCATTTCCCACGTGCTCTCCCCCGTGAGTGAATTGCGATAATACAACTCGCCTCCGTCCTCCGCCCTCTCGCGATATGCTGTCCAATCCCCGACCGTGAGCAGACCTCCGTGGCCGTCGTCGTTGTCGAACATTACCACGGGGGGGATGGCGGATGATTCGTCGGTCACGACGACGACGACGTCGCGGTCGCGATTGTAATGTTCCAGGAGTATCCTCCCGGCGATATCGTCTGCCCCCCCGTCGCATACATCGTCGCCTCCCTCCCGGCAATTCCCGACTTTGGCCGCGGTGGTGGATATGGCAGCCACGACCTCGTCGTCTCCGTCGTCGTCATCGTCGTCATCGTAGAGCCCGGTCGACGACGCCATCATAGCGCAGTCGTACGATATCAACGTACGCGACGTGCCGTCGTCGTAGTTGCAAGCCTCGACGTCGTCGACGTCGTAGTCGTTGTACCTGTCGTAGTCGTCGTCGCTATCATCGTCATCGTGCGCATCGGGGGAGTATATCCACGACTCGGCGACGTCGAGGCGATCGATCGACGATAGGTCCTCCAACGTCCGTGATGGCGCGTGTTCTACCGCGCTAGTAGTAGCGGCGGTGGCGAAGTGGCGGTCCACCACGATTGAGCCGGCGATGTCCGAGTAGTCGTTCCCGGAGGACTCGACGTCGTCGGGGTAGGAGGACGCGTCGTCGTTGTTGAAATCGTTTGAGGACGCGTGGATGATGATCGTCATTGTATTAATATGTTTAAATACTATCGTGCTATCTATAGGTATTACTACTATTTATTACTGTGATGGTATGATGCATAATCCCCCATCGTTTGGATGTAAGATAAAAGATATAGCTCCTTGTGAAGGAAAAATTTATCATCGTTGCCGATTTCGATCGGTGGCATCATTTTTGAATTCATCTTTCCTTGATTTGAAATATATTTTTGATTAAGTTTCATACAGCTTGCCTGTACCTAGTATCATGAACGTCTCTCAAATAATACATCATTCTCTTTTTAAAATGGCCTCGTCTTGACATCAGAAGAAAAAGCGACAATTTCGTTGAAAACGGTCCAATATTTGCATGCCGTTTTCTTCTGCTAGAAGAACACATGCAACATAAAGTACGACTCGTAAAAATTAATGAGAACACAAAGGCCTTCTCGCTAAAATAAGAAATAATGGCTTTTCAAAAACCTAAAACCATGAATTCATAACACTTAATTTCTCATACTTGATTCCCGCTGAATTCTCCTTTTAATGTTCCCCTTACTTTTTTAGTATGATACTCCTACCAGTTATCGCTTACTAAGGCTGTGATTTCTTCGAGCAAGTTAACATGTAGACGTGTAGACATTGGAACAATGAGGAATTCGGCAAATTTTTTATTTTAAGACAGTGTCTTATGTTTCTAGTCATTTTTTTGCTTGATTTTGTTGGTTTGCAAGTATGTTTGTGCGCATGTACGCATGTGCACATGTGTTCACCCCTTATTTTAGCTTGATGCTGCCAACATCGAGGCCGACACATACGTAGGAATAGTACTAATGATGGAGCTGATCCTCAAAAATAGCCGATCGCCGGGTCTAGCGGCATGGCTATTGTAATAAATAGCTGCCCACCCCCTGGAATCTCTCCGCGATGGGTTGTTCGAGGGCGCCTACGAAGGATTGTATTCAATTCTGTAAATCGCCAAAGAAAATAATTAATTTAATGGAGGCCACTATTTTATTTTATACTCTCCCCCCTCCCAACTTGACAACCTCCGGAACGATCAAATACTGCTCCCCCTGCGTTTCCTGCCGGTCTCGCGTCCTCTCCTATCAATTCTCAGTCGCTTCTGTTGCATTTCGGTTGCTTGTTGTGTCAAATTGTTGATAGGCAGGCGCCTAAAGCCACGACAAATTCCATTATATTTATTTTTTGCTTCCTAATTCGATGGTCAAAAAGATCCGATAGCTTACTTCTCCATCGTCATCGCCCTGCGTGCCGTCTCCCCCAACTGTATCCCAGCGATTAGGTTGATTTTTTGTTGGTTGTTGCGTCTCTCGAATCAATGGAAGCCATTGAAACTTAAGGCTACGTCGCCCTCTCTCTTTTTTTTATTTCGTCGCTCAACTCGCCACCCAATACGACGAGTAAACGTCCTCCCCCACGCGTTGCGCCCAGTCGTATCTCCTCTTCAACGCCCCCTCCACCACTAACATCATCGTTCGGTTGGTTGTTGCATTGACCAATCGAGCAGCAGCTACCCAATAGCGGTGCTCTGTCCATCTCTCCATTTTCCGATGGATGCCATTTCAGTGCCCCAAACAAGAGAACCCAATGCATCCATAGCGCACCCGGGCGCCGGATGCCTGCAATGGGCTTACAGAGAGCCGCGGCGCTGCGATTTGGGCCCATGGTGGATGGTTCCATGGAGAGGGAGGGCGAAGCCGCGGAGGGTAGGGTGGCTGGCTAATCTTGAGTTTGTGTTTGTGTTATTTGCGAGATGGTGGAGACAGTTCCACGTTGCGATCCACAGGTTCCACGTTGCCATCCGCAGGTTCCACGTATGCAATTTTGTCTCAATTTTTTTCTATATGTCTACATGTTTACATGTTATACGTGCACATATAATTTTCCGATTTGGGGAAATTATATGCACACGTAAAACATGTAAACGTGCAAACATATAATTTTGGTAGTCACTTTTTACGTCTACATGCACAGATGGACAAAAGAATCAACTTTTTGACGATTTTTTGCAAAAAGAGACGCCCATCCAAAAAAAAAACTTCGCAACGCGACACACATGAAAAAAAAACACAAAAAAAGTTCAAGTGCGTACATGCGTATATGTACACACGCTCAAAGAAATCACAGCCTCAACCTCAGTCTGTGGGTGACGGGTGGCGGGCTTTACGAGCGGGTCACTTACTTACGTTTCGTATCTACCTACCTGTTCTCCAGGACTGGCTTTTGGAGAAGTCGACAGAACTTTTTGGATTTCGATCGAAGCTTTCACTCGAAGCAGGATATTCTCTTTACTATTCCTTTCCATGTAGATCGGAAACCCGAACACTACGTGACACTCGGGTTCGCTCTATCTTCACTACCATATCGTACTTCTTACAGAAAAAGTCTCGAGAGATACCAAATCATCCCTCAACAAATAATATTTCACTATGCTCACAAATTTCTGAAGAAGAACTCAACATACATCTACTCTACACTTATAATTATCAACTCGAAAACACACGCAGACAAAAACCATGACGGATAACAGGACAATGACGGACGCATCCGCCAAGGTGATCGAGCAGACCCTCGCCATCGCACGCGACAACGGCCAAGCCGTAGCAGATCCGATCCACCTCGCATCCGCCCTATTCGCTGACGACGACGGTATCGGCAGTCGTGTCGTAACGAAGGTCGACGCATCCACCGCCGATGTACACGGAGGAGGAGGAGGAGAGACGGTGGACGTGAGACAGGTACGCCAGGCCATCCAGAGGGTCATATTGAAAAAGCCAACGCAGAGCCCGCCGCCTCACGAGGCATCCATCGGATCGGGCTTGCAGAAGGTCATTCAGAAGGCGTCGGCATCGGCCAAGGCGAACGGGGACACTCTCATCGCGCTCGATCACCTGATCGTTGCGATATACGATGACAAGCAAGTGAGGGATGCGCTCGAGAGCGCGGGACTCACGAAGAAGCTGGCATCGAAGGCCACCGAGGAAATCAGGGGTGGGAGGAAGGTCACGAGCACTTCTGCCGAGGAGAATTACGAGGCATTGGAAAAGTACGGCATTGACCTGGTCAAGGCCGCCGACGAGGGAAAGTTGGATCCTGTGATCGGTCGTGACGAGGAGATACGTAGGATCATCCAGATCCTGTGCCGTCGTACCAAGAACAATCCCTGTCTAGTGGGCGAGCCCGGCGTTGGCAAGACCGCTGTCGTGGAAGGGTTGGCAAAAAGGATTTTGGACGGCGACGTGCCGTTGACACTCAAGGACGTTGCATTGCGTACGCTCGACATGGGTGCTTTGGTCGCGGGTGCTAAGTATAGGGGGGAGTTCGAGGAGCGATTGAGAGCGGTCCTCGACGAGTGCAAGAAAGCTGAGGGGAGGATAATTCTATTCGTGGACGAATGTCACTTGATTCTTGGTGCCGGAAAGAGCGATGGCGCCATGGATGCGGCAAATCTGATGAAACCGATGCTTGCTCGTGGCGAGCTTAGGATGATCGGGGCAACAACTCTGGAGGAATACCGGCAGCACATTGAGAAGGATGCCGCGTTCGAGCGTCGCTTCCAGAAGATTTTGGTACGTATATTTGAATTGGGTGAATGTTGTCTTCTCATGACCCCTTTACCACGGTTTACGTATGTTCAGACACTCATCATTTTCCCTTGCTGTCTTTGTCAACATTCGCTATAGGTAAATGAACCATCCGTGGAGGCGACAATTAGTATCCTGCGCGGTCTAACTGATCGATACGAGGCCCATCACGGAGTTCGCATTTCCGACGCTGCGATCATTGCTGCGGCCCAACTCAGCGACAGATACATCAGTGACCGCTTCTTGCCCGATAAAGCAATTGATCTTATTGATGAGGCAGCATCAACAAGGCGCGTTCAACTCGATTCCCGCCCAGAAATGATTGACGTATTGGAGAGAAAAATCATGCAGCTCGAGATTGAAGCCGCCGCCCTAGCCCGAGAGAAAGACAAGGCATCGAAAAAGAGACGCGAGGAAGTTCAGGCCGATATCTCGAATTTACGAGAGGACCTCGAGCCTCTGATGGAGAAGTGGGAGTCCGATCGTGGACGTGCAGAAGAATTGAAGAGTGCGAAGGAAAAGCTTGCTGGATTTGAGGCGAAGGCAGCTGCTGCCGAGAGAATCGGGGACTACGAGAAGGCTGCAGACTTAAAATACGGGGCCATCCCAGATCTCAAAGCCCACATTGCTAAAATTGCTAAAGAGGAAGAGGAGCGCAAGGCCGCGGAGGCAGAGATGGTTGGCGATGATGATTCACTGGGTGATAATAACTCGCTGGCACTTGAGGTTGTCTTGCCGATGCACATTACGGAAATTATCTCTCGATGGACTGGCATACCAGCCAACAAACTCTCGCAGACAGAACGCGAACGGCTGCTGCATTTGGGAGACAGACTTAAGGAACGCGTAGTTGGGCAGGATGATGCCGTCGACAATGTGACTGACTGCATTTTGAGATCCAAGGCCGGTCTAGCAAGGCCATCTCAGCCGGACGGTTCATTCTTGTTCCTCGGTCCAACTGGAGTGGGGAAGACCGAACTAGCAAAGGCATTGTTCTCCGAGCTTTATGATGGAGACGAGAGGCACATTGTGCGGATCGATATGAGCGAGTATACGGAGGAGCATTCGACAGCACGGCTTATTGGAGCTCCGCCGGGCTACATTGGTCACGACCAAGGCGGCCAGCTTACCGAGGCTGTAAGGAGGAAGCCATACACGGTTATTCTGTTCGACGAAGTTGAAAAGGCGCACAAGAAAGTTCTTACACTTTTGCTCCAGGTGCTTGATGAAGGTAGATTGACGGACAGTAAAGGACGAACTGTTGATTTCACTAATACAGTGATCATCCTCACGAGTAATCTGGGGGCTAATTTTCTTCTCAATTGCGATGAAGCCTCGCCCATTCATACTCGTGAGGTAGCTAGGGAGCAGGTCATGTTAGCTGTTCGATCTCATTTCTCTCCGGAGTTTCTCAACCGTCTCTCCGGTATCATCATGTTTAATTCGCTTGGTCCTGCACAACTGCAGAAGATTTGCCAAAAGGCGATGTCTGGTGTGAAAAAGCGACTTGCAAGGCAAGATATTCGCGTTGTTCTTGAAAAAGGGGGCGCAGAAACTATATTGGATGCAAGCTATGATAGAAACTTTGGGGCAAGGCCAGTCGAGCGACACCTTGAACAGACTGTAGTTACAACGCTAAGCAAGATGATAATTGGAGGCGAAATCGAGGCTGGAAATACGGTTTTCATTGATGGGATCAGCGATGACGAGTCATTCGACTTTGTCCACCCTGAGAAAAAACGGCCAAGGACATTGAAGTATCGTGTGGAGAAATTCCCAGCCGGTATGACATTGAACGACGACGGCGAGTTGATGGCTGATCCAACCCAAATGCAAACGTGATATTGAGTGAGATTAGGAAAGAGTTTTGTGCTGTTTGACGGAAGAGAACTAAAATGCTTTTAAGTTATAAAACCGCACCATCTTTAGTAATCCATAAATCTGATATTCTTTTTCCGAGGGCGACCTCTCCCACCATCATCTATTTTGTTGGTGAGCTGTCACATCTCTCTTTTTGAAACAATGATACTGCAGCCACCGCAAATCCTCGTCAGCAGTTTTGACAACAACCGTTCTACTCTGTAGTCGGTTTTGGTATAGGAAAGAAAAGGATAATGATGACGTTGAGACGATGAAAAGTCTCGGATATCCACCGAAGTATTACATTCTTACTTTTTTCATCCGCAAAATTTTCGTCAGATCTTTATTTCCGCTGAGCACCCATGACTCGCACCCTCCTGCCTCGCGACGGAGGAACTCCCGTAACGACACCCAACTCTCGTCGATGTCCTCCGTGAGCCTCAATCCCCACGGGGGATTGCAAACGAATATCGTCCTTCCCTCCACGATGACATCGCCGCCTTCGCCGCTGAGGTCCCAGTTTGCGCAATCCTCCTCCATCAACGACACGATCCGTCCCACGCCGGCGTTTCGTATAGAAGATAAGGCAAGGCCCGCCGCGCGTGGATTCTTCTCGTTGCATAATATTCGCACATTGCTGTTAAGCCTGCTCGCTCCTCCTGCCCCCGCCGTCATTGCCGACGACGACGAGCATGCCCATTCCATCCCCGCCGTAGCCCTGCGTGTCGCCTCCGCCAGTAGGTCGTCCCATACCCCCGGGTCGCCGAAACCCTTCCACCTCGTGCACGGCGGACGACGATGCGGATTATTCTTGCCGTCGATGCCTCCGCCGAGGTCTCCCTTCACACCTCCCTTCCTTCCCTCGTCGTCGTCGTTGTCGTTGTCGTCGTCATTATCGGAGCCGCGCCACGAACTGATCCTAAGTAGGCCCGGCGCGACGTCGCACGCGATGAGCGCCGCCTCTGTCGGTAACGTCGCGCTCCCCGTCATCGGATCGACGAGGACGGCGCCCATCCCATCAACTCTCGCCGCAGCTATCAGCTTGTCCCATCCGGCCTCCAGTAATAGTCCGGCGGCGAGAGTCTCCTTCATGGCCGCTCGGTGCACCACCGCCCCCGCCGGACGACGACCCCTACCCCCTCCCGTCAAAGACGAGGACGACGACGACGGCCGTATCGTCCGTTGTCGTCCACCGATCGCGCCCCCCCCCCCGTCGTGGTCGTTGTCGTATTCTTCGTATTCTTCGCCACTGTCGTCCGATCCTTCGGATTCGATGTATTCCCGTCGGTACCCCCTTCGATGCAAACTACCCCCGGAATGCAAGCATCGGTACAGGTCCACGTCCGCCACGGTCTCCCATCCACCGTCATCCTCCGGACGATCCCTCCTCCTCCCCCCACTCCCCCGATTATCGCCACCACCTCTCGCCCCCCCCCCACCCCCCCCTCCCCCAGCCACGTGCCCATCGTATCCATGTTCGATCCTCCTACCCCTAAGTACGACGATCAACGGCACGTCGGCATCGTGGACGTCCACGTCAGGTCGTAATCCATCCTCCCTCAATTCGCGCGATGCATCGACGAGCGCGTTCTTCACGGTCAACGCCGTGTAATGTCCGTGACATAACTCCCTATTGGGCCTGACACCCCCCATCCCCCCGGCATATATCGTACGCGCCGACAGAGTCAGGAGTCCGCCCCGACCGTCCCCGAGTAGGCTCGGCACGTGTATCGCATCCCGTACGAATCGATACAGATCCTCCCGATTACGTATCCCCCCCGAGTAATAATCGTAATCGACATCGTCGTAGTCGCGATGACGACGATGATGATCCGATGACGACGATGACGACGATGCGATCAACTCCATGATCCTGTGCGCGGTACGACACCACAGCAGCGATTTCATCCCGATCCTCGACGATCCGACGAAGCGCACGCCGCTATTACCGAACGTCATGACGTCCATGGCGCCGATGTTGATCAATTCGGACGCGAGGGCATCTTGCAATCCCGGTATGCACGTCGCGAAGTAAGTTCGCAAGTCGCGTCCGTCGACGATGATGTCATCGTCGTCGTCGTCGTCGTCGTCGCGTCCGCGGTGGCGGAGGCGCGAATCGACCGATATCCGGCCATCGTCGACCTCCCCCCCCCCGTTGTCGCGATCGTCGTCAAAATCCCGACCGTCGTCGTCGTCGTCGAATGTCGACGACGAGGACGCCATCCCGACGTTCATCATCGTCGAGGACGGTAGATGACGTCGTCGTCGTCGTCGTGTGCCGATGTCGGGGCGGAGGAGGACGAGGGTGGGGAGGGGGGGGGGGGGGGAA
>JALLPB010003468.1:0-11007 GCA_036939975.1 Cyclostephanos tholiformis | reverse complement strand
CTACCGTGTGTTGCTTATGCCCCGGTGGTGCTTATGCCCCGGCGAAAACGGTAGTAGGGTTGCACGTAGGGTTGCATAACAGTGCAATACCAGCGGGGTGTCCCCGGCTCGGAGAAAGGGGTGATATTTGTTTCCGAGCTAACAAAAAATCACAGCCTTAATGGTTTCGCGCCATTTCTGTGGTAGTAAAATCACGATTCCCTCCCCTTATTTTATGTTCGCGCACATCACAGCCGATGACCCAACGCCAAACATGATCTCACGTTCCGGCGTCCGAATCGATCACAATAACAACATGACCCTGCGGCCAGAATAAGGAGGATCAATAAGGAGCACAGTCCTGTCCGCGCCTGGTGTATCCATACCAGTAACACTACCATACACGAGACGCTAGCGCGCCACCGACCACGCAGAATGATAAGGACCGATCAATACCACGCCATGATGTTCCTACCCGAGGACAAGTGGTCCCCCCGATACGAATCGCACTTTTACACGATACGATTGAGGAGATATCACGTCGTGCGCGATCCGTCGATCGATTGGCCGGCGATTGGAAACTCCTGCCAATACCACGACGGCGATGATAAGAACGATGACGCCCATTGCTCGTTCTTATGCGGCGGTATCGGGAGCAGGAGGAAATTCCCCGCGGTGTATTACGAAATCGAGGTGCTGCGAGGCGGCAACGAGCGCGCCACGTCGTGCCTGCGACGATATTCGCAATTCGATGCCCTATGTCGAAAACTCGATCCCGACGGAGTATTGGGATTGCGCAAGAGTTTGCCCCCCAAGACATATACCCTCGATAGCTGGCGTTCGAACGATGTCATAGACGAGCGGATGGGTGGATTGCGTGACTTTTTGTGTCATGTATTATCGCGACGGGAATGCGCGCATAATCCTCTGATTGCGACATTCCTAGAGTTGGAGGAGGAGTTGGATGGGGAGGCGTAGACGTCGATCCCGTCTCCGCCCTCCGCCAGGTGCCAGGTCGATGACTCCGCCCCCCAAAATGGACACGTCATGGATTACTGGATCACAAACGGATACAAAACGGAATGATTGTCTCATATAGAGAATATGTAAGTGATAGGATGACATGCTTTTGCAAATTATACCCATTCGTAGGGCGTATTGGGGGGGGGGGGGGGGGGGGGGGGGGGGGGGCGACCGCAGCTGCAACTTTTCCACGTGTGATGGAACGAACATTTTCCCACCCGACGCCTTACCACGATTCCACTAGTTGGACAAGCTGCGATTCCGTTCGTCGCACAAACATGTTACTCGATCATGGACGGCGAGCTCCATCTCAACGTTTCTCGTACACCAATCGCAACCGCTCCGGGCGTGGCATGAAATCTACACGAAGTGTACTACGGGGAGAGTATCTTGGCTACTATTATTGCGCAGGCCTTGCTCTTGGGTCTCCTCCTCTTTGGCATTACTTGACGCCGATGATGGCTGACGAGGATGACTATGGCGGCCCCTATCCATGGGTTACCTATTGCTTTTGTTTGCAGTGTAAGTTGAAGATTTAAGATCCAAATAATGCTTAGAGTATTGATTACTCTAGATGTGCGAAATAGAACACTGTTCTTTGGTCAGTAATCTCCCCCGTGTTGCGATCGCAACTCGAAATTCACAGGTTTCCAGCAATCTGCGCCAAAATATCTCATCATCACTTATCGAGTCGGCCTCCACGTTGCGCACCGCCGTGGTCATCCCCGATTTCATCGACCCCGCGGCCAAGTTATTGTGATCCTGCAAAAAAAATATCCCCGAACACGACCATCGCTGCAGCAGAGCGCCTTGTTCCCACTTGACTCTTCCCCGCAATATCGCTCGACCCAAAATTCATACACGATAACCATATCGCAAACATCATCATCATCTTGTCCGTTTCCTATGACCTCGTTCGGCTCTGCCTCGCCAAGTAATCATTGCGGATTTGATAGAATAATACCCCGAATACGATCACTGCCCCGCAGAGCGCCTTGATCGTCATGGCGTGACCGAACAGTACCGCCGAGATGCAAATCGATATCATCTGCCTCGTGGTCATGATGACAGTGAAAACGATCGGCCCGAACTCCTTAATCGTCGTGTATATGAAAAGCTGTCCGGACGCCGACGTTATGGCGGTGATGACGTTGTACTGCAACACGGTCGGATTGGCAGTGAAGAATTCGATAATCTTGGGAACGTCGCCGCTAACGATCAATCCCGCCGTCGTCATCAGTATCGCCGTGCTGTTCACGCCGAGCATCATCTGGTAGGGATCGACGTTCGCGCGGCCGTAGGTGGCATACACCTTATCCTGCCACTGGGACGTGAAGCAATCGAAGAAGACGTACATGCACATGAATAATAGGCCGATGATCTCGGTCGACGTGTCCTGATCCCCCGACTTACTGGCGATGCTAAACACCGCCACTCCGATCGTGATTAATAAAGCCTCGACGTACTTCCCGAGTGGATACGACGTACCCTTGAGCAGCCTCCCCATCATCATCACCGGTATGATCTTCGAGCTCTTGAATACCGTCTGGACCGGGAAGCTCACGTATCGCAACGATGCGTACTGACTCCACGAGCTCATGGTGTTGCTGAGCGCACACGGCGCGAATGCCGCGAGGGGCGCGACGTTATTCGCGAAGACCGCGCCCCTGCGGATGCGAACGGCGACGACGGCGACGATTATGGCTAAGAAACGATTCGAGAAGACGCAGAACGCCGCGCTCGGGAAGCGACCGTCGGGCGCGCCGGGGGTCGGTTCGAAGGTGGTGGTCATGATCAATTCTTGCATGTACCCCCAGGTGAGGTAGGAAATTTGGAGACCCCCGAAGCAGAAGAGGAAGCGAAGGGCCTGGGAGAAGAAGTCGGTATTGGGGACGCCACCGGAGGACGGGGCGGATGCCGTGTTCCCGATGGGGATGGACCGGTCGCCATTATCGCCACTATCCTTGCTCTCTATCATCAGGTGCTGCATCGCCTCGTGGTCGGTGTTATCGGCGGTTGACATTTTCATCGGCATTGAATGGTTTGGGGATGGGGCGTGGCGCTTTTTGGTGGCGGAGTTGATCATGAAGAGCGGCGGGGGAGACCGAGAGGTGATGACCGCGACCGGTACTACAGTGAATATCTCTATATTTTGGGGTGTGTTGTGGGAAACGGTCATTCTGGGATTTCATAATACGTGACTCTCAATTTGAGAAGTAACGTCGCGTGTGTTGCTGGTCCCGCCACGCACTCCTACAGTACGTCGGAATGATAGGTAGAGTGTATGAAAAGTGAGGTGAAGTGTAAAAATTCTGTGGGAGGTTACTACAGTTGTACGTAGTGCCCAGTACAATTATTGTCCTGAGGCAAAAATCTAGATTTTTGCCTTGGTACTAAGTTAGGCCGCCTCTTCTTCCTCCTAACTTCTCGTTGGAGTGTACTGTAGGAATAGTACAAAAGTAAAATTCTAGATTTTTGCATCGAGACAACTGTACAGGGGGGGCACAGTACAAGATTAACCCCTATTCTGTACCAGGTACGTTTGTAACACTTTTTTTGTTGCGACGACCGCAGTTAGTGAATTAATTGTTAAACCCTTCATAACTCAATCTAATACCATCAATGAGTGTCCAGTTGTTTAAAACAGCCCCTTCTGATTATTTCGATATATGACACCCCTATCTTCTGACGAAGTCTTCCTGCCCAACTTGGTGTTTGAAGCATGATGAGCCGTCGAAAAAGAGCAAAAATAATCACATGCACAAGTGTTACATCAGCAATTCCTCGTCAATCTACCAACTAAATGATTGCTCCCATTGATGAAATATCTTCCTAAACATGTCAGGAAGGGGCCGACGCGTGGACGTGCACATCGCGCATACCGTGGCCTTCTTATTGAGGTGCCCAGGCTCGTCGGTGCCTGAGGCGATGTGGGCGTGTAAATACACGTTGAAAGACAGTGCGGACTGAGCGATGCAGATGGCAATCCGCCGCTCATTTGCCAAGGCCATCGGCAGCAAAGAAAAGCCCCCCCCCCAATGTAATCGATGCGTTGACAGTTGGGACGACGATAGTGTCGCCGCTGACCAATCAAACCACTGCTGTGGTCCAAGAATTATCAACGCTGATGACGCCGATGACGCCGACAATGCCCGGCAGTACACGGGCAATGTGGCCAAAGCCAATGCAGAAGTTGATAAGGAAGTTGGCTGGGGGGATGCAGAAGTTTCGGATTAATAAGCTAGCATCGTCGGACCATGCGAAGCGTGCCTTCAAAAGGGCAACGAGGTGGTATGCACAAGAGAAAAATGTGCCCGGTGGATTGNAAGCGTGCCTTCAAAAGGGCAACGAGGTGGTATGCACAAGAGAAAAATGTGCCCGGTGGATTGTCATTGCATCAGATTGAAGCGAAGGTGAAGAGAGAATATGACTGCGTCGAGCCGCACGCTGCAACAATTTGGCGCTACGTTAACGCAAATCTTGCAGGCATGTCACCGTTAAAGATTGGTGTGAAGGGGGACCTGCCACCGTGTGTCTTCAAGTCACTTTGCGTTGCATTCAAGAGTTTTGTTTGCATTCAGCAGATTAACACTCGCCAGGGCAAGATTACTTACAAGAAGCTAGAGGCGAGGATTAATACGTTGCTGCGGCATGATTATCGGCAGAAGATGCTGCAACGCATCCTTTTGGCTACGGCGAAGGACTTGGATGCATCAATGATGCATATTGCCAAAGATTGGCAAGTTCGCTGGACGACATTTGCAAATATTTCTATTTGGTTTGATAATTGGGAATTTTACTTGGTCGGACTCGGCTTTGCGACCAGGGATGCCAACGACAGGAAGATTATAATCCCACCTGAGCAGCTGCATTTTATTATCAACTTTGATGAGACGTGCCTATTGGTAGATGGCAGCAAGGGAAGGAGGGGAGGACAACCGGCAATCACACTCCATGATCCTCGCTTGGCGTATACTGGCAAGATAACCAACAAGGACAACATGACAGCAACGTTGGTTATGGGCAGCAATGCTGCCAGTGAGGCTCTCCCCCCCCACTTACAATATCAGATGAAAGCAACAACAGAGGACAGAGAAAGGGTGCATGTGGAAGTGTTCTTGCACTGTCCCCGAGTGCTTGGAAAGTTTGGTACTGACACCGAAAAATCGTGGGACTGCACCTTTGGGCTGAACACGAAGGGAGGGATGGACGATTGTGAGTTCGAGCAGTATGTGATGAATTCAATATTGCCCTTGTACCCTAACACACGCAACAGGCCAGGGCATTGGCTTCTTTTGAAGTGCGATAGCGGTCCTGGGCGTCTACAGATTGGACTCCTTGCCAAATTGCGGTTCCTTGGTGTGTATCTCTACCCCTGTGTGCCGATCACTTCAGCGGTCACTTAGGAGACAGACCGCACGTACGGCTTGTTTAAGAGCCGCTACAGGCGGAACTTGGAGTTGCTCATCGATGAATGTGTGCAGCAAGATTTGAGTGTTTCTGTCCCACAATATAAGCACAGACTGTTGGTGTTTGGCGGCATCAATGCCGATACAAAGTTGGAACTTGAGTCGGCGTTTGAGATAGGCTTCTCGCGTCAACGGAACCTTGATTTGTGGGACAAAATTGGTGCTGCACCACTCACCTGCAAGTGTCTTGACGAACCACAGGTGAGAAAGTCAATTGATATGGATAACAATTATGCTTTCCTTGTCAATTTGGTACAAGAAGTGAATGAGTATGCCATCTACTCGCTGACTGAGGATGGCTATGATGGGTCTGCACTGCAGGCCTTGGTCGCCATTAAACCGACTGAACGTCGGACATTTCCCATAACTGAATGAATGTCGTGGGAGCGGATTGAGTTATTGGCTTGTGCCAACACTCATGGCAAAAAGTTCTTTTCAATGGGTGGGTGTCATGTGTGTTCTGACAATTTTTTTAGAGCGCAAGCACTTCTGGCAAGGGAAGAGGATGTCGCAATGAAAATCAAATTGAAGAAGTCACTGCAGCAGAAGTCTGAGCTTCATGAGAAGGGGATGGCAATTTTGGTAAAGAAGGCGGAGTGCTTTGAATCGAACAATTATAGGAATGTGTCGACAAAGGAGTTGGATGTTTTGCTAAATTGGTATGGCATCAAGAAGAAGGCGGCAAAGTAGGCGGAGAAAGTTGCGATGTGAAGGGAGATACGTGCGGTGAGCACAGAACCTCCAATGGCTGATGTGTGGGCGGCTATGGACAAGGAGAAATTGGTTAAACTAAGCAACAAGGAGATAGATATGTCAGAGACCTATTTCAGAAGGTATGCAGCAATTCAGAAGAGGAATGCTGTTGCAGCTGTTTTGGATTTTACCGACGAGGAATGGGATTCCTTAAAGGCCCTCAGGGAGGCAGATGGCACGGAAATGAACCAGGTCACCATGGCAAATAACACTGGTGACATTATGGGATCATTGTTGGGGACGGAGAACAAGAATGAGACAGCTGGGGGCACAATCAATCAGGGTTAACCATGAAACACTCTTACCATGTGAGGAAAATATGATACTACTGTAATAATATTGGTAAGACTCCCAAACCAAGCACACCTACGTTAGCCCGTGATGTGGGGATGAGGTTGATGTGCTTAGTTTGGGTGTCCCCAGGGTATTGGTGGTGCTAGGGGCCATTTCCGCTGCGCACCATGGTGGGGTGATTATTTTGGCCAATTGTGCGCCAAGGAGGGGGTTTGTAAGGTATGTAGGACGCTACGTAGGATTAGTACAAAATACCAAAAAAATGTCACGGCGCACGATAGGGGTTAAACTTGTAGTATTTTGCTGGCTTATTTTTAATGCTTGTGGAGCCGTATTATAAAAAAAGAGGGGAAAGGGGGAGGGGGGGGAGAAAAAATGAAGAGAAAAGAAAAGAAAAGGGGGGAAAAGAGCTGCCGTAACATGGAGAAAGCCATCAATGGGTGACCATCATCATTGAGCATTCCAGCAGTCAAGCAGTCAAGGTCAAGCAGTCAAGCCGCCTGTTGTTATCATTGTCTCCTCCCCCCTCCCTCTCTCCAGTGCACTGTTTGATTGTTGCATGTAGTTTTTTTTCCTCTTCCTTCATTGTTGTTGTCCGTCATTGTTGTCATCCAGCTTTGTTGTCATTTGTCATCTGTTGCAACAATCCTCCCTTTCCTCCTCCCTCTCCCGGTCACTGTTTGATTGTTGTTTTGTCTGTTGTCTTTTGTCCATCATCATTCGCTCATCATTTGATTGTTGTGTATCATCATTGTTGTTGTCATTGTAAATTGATTTCATCATTGTCATTGACGTATCATCATCATTGTCTGTGCCCATCATCTCTTGTTGTGTTGCCCCATTTTCTCTGATGGCGAAACCTATCACACATGTCATTGCATTCATGGGAGGGAGGGGTGGGGGGTGGGGGTTCTAAATGATATTTTGAGGAGGGGGTGGACAGAGAAATGATTGAGTTGGGACACGTGACAACCAAATATTAATCAACAAATAGCAAAAGAAAAAGGGCTGGCAGCATTTCCTTACAAGATGGGGTGAGCACTATTGCGATGGAATAAATTATGTTTGACATGGGGAGATGTGAGGGGGGGGGCAATGCGATTGTGATGCGGACGGCCAATTTTATCATTTTTATTGTGTGAAAAATGATTTTTTTTCCCCCTGCATCAGATCTCACAGCGGGGGAGGCACTAACAAAAATTGGGCAATGTTAGAACATCACCCAGGGAATTTGTGATGTTCTAACATCACGATAATTTGCCGATCCATCATGCGAGGGGGCGAAGATCTGTGAATTGGGGATGATTGCGATGGCATTGAGGGGGGGGGGGCAAAGTCAAAAATTGGCAAGGCAAGATTTGGGAAGTGCGGTCTGACCATAACATCACCAGAATTTTTGAAGGTCTGTAAGAGTAGAATTTTTAGAAAAAAATGGCAGGAGAGGATCCACTGGACCCCCTACGTATGTAGTTTGCTAAATTTGCTTTGTACTAACTTACTTTATTCGCTTACCAAAAAAGAACTCACGCATCACAAAAAATCCCCCGGCAACGATAACATAATTTTTCCACCCTTGGCCATTGCAACGTTGTACGAATCTGAATCGACCTTCCCCATGTCCAGAACTAAATCCAACTAGGTAAGTTTGCTCTTTGCATCCTTATCAAAATATTTCATTGCTTCTAACCATCCATAATCGCATTGTTCTTTCTTTTTGAGGTAATAGTATCCTCAATTTTTACAGCAGAAAAAGATCTCTTTTTGGATTCGTTTGTCGAATCAATGTGAGCAATTACATCAGGACGGCACGAGCAAGAATTTTCCTTCTCCCTCACTGGTGCATGCACAACAGGGTTTTTTACTCTGCGAAAGTGGTCTCCCAGCCGAATGCCAGTTTGGTGCATTCGCTCAATGAAGTCCTCCATCTTATCACCCTGCCCCCCTGGGATATTTTTCATTTGCCAAGCAATGTGCTTGAGCATCAGGTGCACCTTGGGAGTGGTGGTGTAGTGGAGAGCATCGTTGCCGCACTCCACCGCAGCGACATAATACCAGTAAGTCGTAATGTTGTCCTCCATAGGACCAACTGTGCGTGCTAACGAAAATGCACCGTTCCACCAAACAAATACCCCTGGAAAATGCAGGCACAATGCATCGATATCAGCGTCCATCAGAATGCAGTTGGGCCTCTTCCCCTCCTTCATAATTACAGTGAGCTCCTCAAAAATAAAGGTTGCATTGTCCATTACCTTTTTGATGTCTTTCCCATTTAAAGACCCCCCATGGTAAGAACTTAACTCCACCCCAACTTCCTTCAACACCTTGAACAGTTTCGTATCAACACTGCCTTCTTGTTTCTCTTTTGCAGCCTGCATTCCTTTCAATTTCAGCTGCTGATCTGCCAATGTACATTGTGCTTGTTTAAGCTTGTTCCCAAGTTGATTGTGAGTATCCCCGAGGTCTTTCAACTTCAAAATATTGGCAAGGTGAGTTGTTTCCACTTGTTCATTGTTACTCGCCAATACGATCTCACGTCTCTTCCTGTAAGCATCCACAGCACGCATCAACATCTTTTGCCTTTTTCCCCCCTCCTCAGATTCATCCCACTTGTCCCTTTCTCTTGCTGTGTTGGCGATGATATTTTTTAGGAAAAATTGCCCAAATACCACTACTTTTACATTTTGAATTTTATTTGGCCAATGCCACAGCCTGAGGTTTGAAACACTTCATTTTCAAAGAACCATATTTTACTTTGCCCCAAAAATGTCACCTCTTCTTGTAAATACCTACCACCACATCACCGCTACCCTTTCCTCATCACCATATCATAACTTTTACGTTCATTCTTTTCAGCCACCCCTACTGATTAAAATTTCCATTTTCAAATACGTCACCTCAAAATTGATATTTTATTTTAGTCACCCAGATATTTTGTATTTTGGTTTTCCTCACCTATGACATACTTATGGTATTATTCTTGGGGTAGATACATTCCGTCACCCCTAGGCGAAGTAGTGACTCACCTTGGCTGATTATAAATTGATGTACTTCACCTGTAATTTTACTAATTTCCTTTTACCTCACCTAAATGTTTGCATTTTCAATTCCGTCACCTAAGAAAATGTATATGCGTACACTTCACCTAAGAAAATGTATATTGGTACACCTCACTACCATGGAGTCTTAATTTTAATCTACCCTAATTTTTGTTGTATTTTAAAGTACTTCACACAAAGTGTATATGTATTCTAAAGTACTTCACCTCAAATTCATATATTGTTATACCTCACCAAAGAGTATGATATATTTTACATCGTCGCACCTGTTGAATTACAAGAAACAGCTCTTTCTTTCGCCAAATGTATGTATTGAAATCCTACGATACATACAATTTGTAATGTGTATTTCGATGTACTTCACCTGACTAAAATTTATGTTATATTACTTCACCTAGAATCTTTATTTTTTGATCTATCTCACCTGAGCATGTTCGATAATCAACATCTCTCATCTCAGCCATCCATATTGCATGATGTTATATTCTTAAAGATCTCATAAAATTTTGGTTCACCCCCATCAATGTCTATTTTGATTTAACCAATACCCATTCACCTCTCGTCTGACAATGCAGAAGACATCCTCAAGACACTCTGGATTGTCTGCTAGTGTCCATTTGTAGCAGTATATGAAACACTGTGCTGCATGGGGAAAAGCCACATGATTCAACCGGTTATGATACGGATTGTTCTGCCACACACACAAGTGCTGCCACACGCACAAGTGCACGACGCTCGACATCAAAGACCAAGAAGTCGAAAGGGAATGATAACACTTCTCGTGTTGGTTGTGCTAAGAAGACCAACCAGCAAGAAGCTGTCATGCCCTCTCGTGTTTGTTCTACAACACGGTACCCTAGGCGCAAACGCACCCCTGCTCAACTTCCCCCCACTGTAATTCATTCACCAGATGCTGCGAAAGGGGGAGGGATGATTCTCTCTCCCATCCTTGGCTCGCCAGATGATGACCAAACAGATGACGACCACACGGCTAGTAAGAAGATGCATCTAAGCAGTTGTGCAAACGATCTTGACTACTCCGACGAGGACAACAACTTTCTGCTAAACAACGATGAACTGAACAATGGTGCATTGATGATTGAGTACATGGACACCAAGAAGAGGAAGTATAGTGTGAATGGCAATCGTCAACGCCGTGGAAACCTAATTTGGGGAGGACCAGAATGCAGAGACACTACCAACATGACTGAGGATGAGAAACGCAAATACCGCAAGACTCACAAGGAGTACATGGATCAACAACGTATTGAGCCTGAGGGAGTTATGTAACATTTGTAACACTTAGTTACGTTACACTAATGTTACTAGAAGTGTGTTACCGTAGTAATAGATGTGTTACTAGGAATAATAGGTATGCTACGATGTTATAAAATAAAAGATGGAATCATACGACTATGATTCCATACCCCTAC
>JALLPB010003458.1:0-11712 GCA_036939975.1 Cyclostephanos tholiformis | reverse complement strand
CACGGGAAAGCGTGAAAATTGCATTCCTCATCGCCGCACTAAATGACTTAGACCTAATGTCTTGCGACATTGGCAATGCTTACCTTAATGCAAAATGTAGGGAAAGGATTTGGTTTGTTGCAGGGGCTGAGTGTGGACCCGACCTACAAGGATGTGTGTGCAAACTTGTTCGAGCACTATACGGCTTGAAATCGTCCGGAGCAGCTTGGCGAGCAATGTTCTCAGAATTCATAGTGAATATCATGGGGTTCAAGCCCACTCGTGCGGATGCCGATGTGTACATGTGGAAAAATATTTGCAATGGAGGCACCCCTTATTATGAATACCTACTGGTCTATGTGGACGATGTGTTAGTCGTCAGTCACGCACCAGACGACATAATGGTACATATAGGAAACAAATTCGAAATAAAGAATGGAGAATACGGCCCATCAACGTCATACCTAGGAGCGGGAGTATCAAAAGTGCAACTGGGTAATGGCGACCAGTGCTGGAGCATGGACAGTAAAAACTACGTTAAAGCAGCAGTTGAAGTCGTACGGGGACTCCTGGCCGAAGATGGCCAAGAACTCAAAACGTCGAAATCAAAACACGAAGGGCCAATACCCATAAATTATGAACCCGAGCTCGACGCGACTCCCCATTGTGATGAGGAGCATGCATCACGATATAGGCAGATCATAGGGATATTACGATGGGCTATTGAACTCGGAAGAGTTGACATCCTCACGGAGGTATCTCTACTATCACAATATCAGGCGAATCCCCGAGAGGGACACCTCGAAGCACTGTACTGGATCATGAATTATCTACATCGATATCCCACGCGCCGGCTAATCATGAATCACACCATGCCAGACATAGATGAATCGGTATTCCGACACGACGATTGGACGGATTTTTATGGCGAGGTGGTTGAGGAAGATCCGCCAAACATGCCTGTTCCCCTTGGGAACCCAGTACAAATGTCATGCTTTGTGGATGCCGATCACGCGGGCAACAAAGTTACTAGACGGTCACACACGGGAATATTTATTTTACTCAATAATACCCCTGTAATTGCGTTCAGCAAACGACAGAATACATGTGAATCAAGCACATATGGCTCGGAGTTGGTGGCGATGCGTATCGCCAAAGATCTAATCTCAGCCCTGAGGATCAAGCTCAAGTATTTCAGTATACCACTCTCTGGGCCGACTAACGTCTTCTGCGATAATAATGGGGTAGTGCAGAATACCAGCATACCTGAATCCACACTATCGAAGAAACACAATGCTATCAACTATCACATCATCCGTGAAGCTGTTGCAGCTGGAATCATTCGCGTTGGAAAAGAAGATACAACGACAAACATCGCCGATGTCTTCACGAAACTTGTTCCTTTCTCACGGAAATACCAACTACTCTCTCCCTTTCTTTGGGATCGTTAGCAATGGACAATTTGATTGGACATAATATCCTCACAAATTGCGGGGACCGTTTGATTCCCTACAGTACGATTACTCACATTATGATTACTACAAAATAGACCACGTGGAAGTTGGACCTTTTGGTTACCACCTTTACTGAGATATAATTGTTGGACAATAACCGACCTAAATAAGCTCACTCTTTTGAGTCCTTTTATGCTACTACACTTCTTCCATTGATCCCCTACCCTTGCCTTCTGCTCGCCACGTTGTTGATAATTGAACGGTTTATCAGACCCAGATTCACACCGGTTGACTACGTGTCGATCAACAATGCCTAGCGGGGCTATAATTTGTAAGCGAGGTAAACATGGCGGCCATGGCGGCGACCACTGTTGTACTACGGGATGTCGTCCTCCCGCTGGTTGGATTGGCCTTGCATGGCCTCACGTCTGTTAACAACTTTGTCTTGATCGAGCCACATCAGGCAAAGGACATGATCAAAGTGTCAAGCACGAGGCATCCTGCCCAGGCGATGGGCATCCTCATCCAGAATAACCTAACAGGGTTGATCTGGCACGTCAAGGATATGACCCGCCGTGGCCTTCCTGTCGATGCGGATACTATCGTATTGAACGACCTACACCGTGGTCACATGGCTTACGAAGCCTACGTTCAAAACAGAGATAAGGGCGACAATATTAAGGCCCTCGAAAAGTGGTGCGATAAGTACGACTTCAAGCCGGCGGGATGGAATCCTGTAGCTGACGCCGTGAACAATTATGATCGACTGATGTACCAACTCCCACTGAATGGGATTGTCTTCGAACAGGATAATGAGACCGTGTTCTCTTTCATCCAATTGGACGTGGTACACACCCAGGCCGAGACTTGGATATACGACCATGTCCTCGCAAGGGACGGTCGTGGGGCGATGCGAGCCCTCCGCAATCATTACGAAGGTGATGCGGAATTGGACGTACAGGCGTCGAAGGCGCAGCAAGTCCTGGACAACTTAGTGTACACGAACGAGAAGCACATGACTTTCGAAGCCATGATCACGAAGCTGAACAAGGCCTACAACACCTTAAAGAGGCAAGGCCAGGAATTCACAGATAAGAGCAAAGTGGAGCAGCTCGCCAAGCGAATCAAAAGCCCATCGAGGGACATCCAAATCACCGTGGCCATTGAGAACATGCGTGAGATCCACAAGGCGAACTACACGACTGCAACGCAGTACATTACTACTCGAATGGCCCAAATCAATAGCGCCAGCGTCAACGCTCCGGGGGCGAATGCCCGCCGCATCTCTGAAGTCAATTCGGGTGACATGGCCCGTACAGAGTGGAATGGGGTTGACATTCGCGACCCATGGAGGAAATTCACTGATGATGAATGGTTCACCAAACTAGGGGACCGCGGCCAGGAGCTCGTTAGAGCTAAACGCCGAAGCAACTCCGGCAGGGGCCATGGCGGACATGGACGAGGCGGCCGTGGCCGCGGAGGCTGCGATAGAGGCTACCATGGCCGTGGTCGAGGCGGCCGTGGAGGACAGAGCCAGAATAACGACCGCAATGAGCGAAGTGTCAACGAGACCTCGACGGGTGACCGAACTACGGCACCCACACAAGACACGGGAGGGAACGTCCCTTCGACGGTGACCACATGTTCCAATTCTCAGGTGAGTACTTCTGGAAACAAAGGTGGACAGAACGAGAACCGATTCGGAATGAACCATCCTTAACTGACACCGTGCGTGTGTAACAAAATGTATAATCAAACTAATTAAATATAACCAAATGTATTCCCCACCTGCAGATATCGTGCTGTCACAGACGTGAAATTCGAGCAATCCAATCGGGCCTTCGGAGACCGACCGAGCGAGCGGTCAAGAGGTTGAGAACATCAACCAGTACAAATACCCCCACGACGCACATTGGGATAGAGGCCCGCTGTGAACTCAATACCCGAGTGGACACATGTTGTGCCGGGATAAATTGTAAACCAATTTTCTTCACAGGACAACAATGTGAAGTACAGGGATTTTATGACGGCTTCACGCCAGTCCCCAACGTCCCCGTTGCAACTGTTGCTACAGTATGGAGTGACCCTCTAACTGGAGAGGGTTACATTTTAATAATCCACGAAGCTCTATACTTCGGAGATACAATGGACCACTCGCTCATAAATCCAAACCAACTCCGACATCACGGAGTTGTTGTTAACGATAACCCATACGAACTTGACCCCACGAAGTCCATGGGCATAAGGATTGATGATATCAGTCTAATACCTTTTCTTTCAACGGGATCGACGGTGTTCTTTAATACGAGACACCCGAATGACGACGAACTCAACTTATACCCTCACATTGTTGTCACGAGCGACATACCTTGGGACCCCCATGGCTTGGTCATGCCAGGAGGCTCGAATGATGCCGACGATCCTGCCCATGACCGTATGATTAAACAAATTACGTCAAATGCAACGGGAGGAGTCAATCAACACGATCGGATTTACGAGTCCGACTGTATGTCATTATCCATAAATGGCAACCAATCCAGAACACACCATTCCCAATTCAGCCCTGAACATGTAGCAACCATATTTGGTGTCAGCTTGGGTACTGCGGAACATATCCTAACTGTCACGACACAGAAGGGTATCAGACACGCCGTGACGCCTCTAACGAGGCGGTACCGCGTGGATCATATTCACCTGCACCATATGTACTTGGCTGGCAAGTGGACGCTTGACCACGTTGAGTCCAAATATAGATCAATACGAGGACACACTGGGGCGATAGTGATCTCGAATGGCAATTTTGTAGCAATATACCCTACAGCATCCAAAGGAGACCACGATTCTACTGAATCGTTACGGCGATTCACAGAGGATGTTGGAATCCCAGCCAACCTCAAATGCGACATGGCATTGGCATTGGTAGGACGACACACTGATTTCCAGCAACTTACACAGCTAGGTTGTGCATTCCTTTTTTCGGTTCCCTTTTTTCCAGACCCCCCAAAAAGGGAATTCCTGCAGGAATTCCCTTTCCTGCAGGAATCCTAGAGGAATATTGCCCCCCCTTCCCCTTTTTGAATTCCCCCCAAAAAGGGAATTCCCTTTTTGAGGAATTCCCTTTTTAATTCCCCTTTTTGGTATGTTTCCCTTTTTGAGGAATTCCCTTTTTTATTCCCCTTTTTGGTATGTTTCTACGTGCCAAAAGGTGTATGTTGCTCTTAGACGTAGGACTCCATATGTTTGTACATATTCCTCAAGGATTCCTTCGCAATTCCTCAATTCCTTGACATCGCAAGGGCTAAAAACACAACACAAAGCACACAGCCACAAAATATCGCGCGACCATGGTGTGGTGCGGAAATTGCCCCTAGCATCACCAATATAATTTCAGCGCCCAAACCAAGCGCATCGACATCATCCCCACACCATGGGCAATCTTTCCTGTGCTTGGTTTGGGGGTTAGTCAGGTACTGGCTTCGAGCATACAATAAATATTACACAGCTAAAAATGTTAGATTTTTCTTCTACTACGATTTACAACTATAGCGCACCAGATTCGCCATCAATCATGTCATTCTCGTCGTCTTCGCCGTCGCCGTCGCCGTCGCCGTCACCGTCACTGTTGTTCTCACTGTCGCCGTTGCCGTCACAGTCGCTGCCTCCGTCGCAGTCTTAGTCGCCATCGCAGTCGCTGTCTCCGTCGCCGCCACCGCCGCCGCCGTCGCCATAGCAGTCGCCGTCGCCATTGTTTTTGCCTTCGTCGTCCTCGCCTTCGCTGTCAGCCGTCGCCGTCGCCGTCGCCGTCGCTGTCGCTGTCGTGCTGTCGTGCTGTTGTTCTTGTCGTCGCCATTGCCATCGACGTCTCAATCGCCGTTGTCCTCGCCGTCGTCGTTGCCGTTGCCATTGCCGTCGTTCTCGCCTTTGCCTTCGCCTTCACCTTCGCTGTCCCTGTCGCCATCGCCGTCGTTCTTTCTGTCGCTATCGCCATCGACGTTGCCGTCGCCGTCGCAGTGTCCCTCCACCCCCTCCGCCTGTTCACGCCTTGACCTTATTAGCCATTGTCAGTTGATTGTTGCGTCGCCGTTGTCGGTTGGTCGTCGCGTCGCGCCATCGTCGGTTGATTGTTGCGTCGTGCGGCTTCTCCCCCTCTCATTGCTCTCCACCGCCTCCGCATCTTCAGGCCATGATGTTGTTGCCCCGTTGTCGGTTGATTGTCGCGTCGTGCCATCGTCGGTTGAATGTCACGTCGCGCTGTTGTCGGTCGTCACTTGATTGTCACGTCGTGCGGCTTCTCCCCTCTCGTCTCTCTCCACCGCCTCCGCCTCTTCACGACATGACCCTGTCACGCCAATGTCGGTTATGAGGAGAAGGTGGTGCTAGGTGAAGCTACGATAGGCAAAAACTCGTTCCCTTCAAAAAGGGAACGAGTTTTTGCCTCGTTCCTCTTGGTCTGTACGTCNTAGGCAAAAACTCGTTCCCTTCAAAAAGGGAACGAGTTTTTGCCTCGTTCCTCTTGGTCTGTACGTCGTATATTATTGATTCCCTTCTTCGGAGGAACCCGAATTCCCTTTTTTTGGAAGCCGAAAAAGGGAATCCTAGGGGAATTCCTAGAAATTCCCCAGGAATGCACAACCTAGTTAGCAAATATCTCTAAAATTAGGTTCCTACAATGGAATTAACTCATGTATGTATCAGGTGTCAGCTGACACCTTCTGAAAGTGCACACATACTCATGGGATTGCATAGATACCTACACAATGCGCATGTGCATCGTCAGCAGTTGAGATCACTTTTAAACTTAGTTTTAAGCTCATAATTTTCAATTATCCAAAACTTCATTTCTTTCCTCTTCTTTCTTCATCTTGCTCAACCGCCTAGGACACTTTGAATTCAAAGCCTCCTTCTATAGAGGAGGTACAATGAAAATGCCATCAGGAGCGAGAGCAGCCAACAAGAGCAAAAAGCGGGAGCCTTTGAAGGACCACCAAGACCATGTTAGCACTCATCATGCATGCCAATCATCAACGGTGGGAAATTGCCCAAATGGACCCTGAAGAGCTACTCATGGTGGAGTTGAGCCCACGGGCTTATACACTCCTAGAGTGATGCCCTGGTGCATACGTGCATGTGCTGGGCTAAAAGGGAGCCCAGTCTGGTCATCAGCATGGCCGGCATCAGCCAGGTGGTGTTAAGCTAGCATACACTAACAAAGCTAAAGCAGCACACTGAAGATTAAGTCCCCAATGTCGTGTATCCCAAAATGACTACATTTTGCACAGGAACAGCCATTCCATCGGACCTTCTCAAAAGGTTTCTTGAACTTTCAAGAAAAGGGACTACAAGAAACAACTGAAAAAATTAGATTTTGTTGTACTGGCCTCTACGTACACAGTAAAGAACATGTCCTCAACGGATGGTTTGAGAAACGAGTCCAAAGGGATGACTTTGCCATGTATGCTTGTAAGCATGGTCGAAAAATCCCAGCTAAAAACTGTAATTTTAAATAGTTAAAGGATGATTTTTTTATTACAAATATTCTTCTAATAAGAGTTACTATTGCAAAAGGCCTGTATGGAGCTGGACCAGCCCCAGAAAGCCCTAGGGACTAGCTTTATCCAATATGGTTTAAGCCAATCTCTTCAGCCCTCAAGAAGGGGCACATGTAAATCAAGAAAGTGACTCCCCCTTACTATGGTAACCTGTGTATGCATGGGCTTATCTAACGAGAAAGGTATATTGGAGTTAGATCAGCCCCGGAACCCAGTTAGATAAGCTTAGTCTAAAATTAAATTTTGCTTTACCACAACACCCTAAAAGGTCAATATAGGGTTAAAATCTAGCGCAGCCCCCTCGTGCAGTCATTCACAAATGACTGCAGGAAGACTACAGCCAGTGTAGAAAAGCCCATGAAGTATTTCATGATGAGCCAAAGCGAGCCTTCCAAGCTTGTGCTACCTAGGCTTAACCAATTTCATCCGATGGACTATAGAGATGCCTTGTTACTACAGCTGCGGGATAGGGCCTCATGATAAGGCTTATGTAATGAATTTAGTATAGCCTCGAATTTACTAGGGCTACAAAAAAACTGTATGAGCATAGTAAAAGACACTGAGTTTATGATATGCTTAACTCACTATTATATCAAGTAAGTTATGCATTTGACATTGCAACAAAAATAGTGCTAAAATAAATGATATTGGTGCTAAATTGCGAAAAAATCCTAGCTAAAATTGCCTGATCAGTGCTAAATATGCACTGAATATAAACACAATCATACTGCTAATGAATAATGAGCTAAAATGGGTTATTTGAAGCTAGAACTCTCAGCTATGCTGCCATGTGATATGGCTAGCTAGTACCAGTACACTTCCTGTTTAGACTAGTAGGGTCATATCACACTCAGTAGTAGATGTCTTAGGTGTACGGACTCTCTAGAGAATTGGCTATATCAAGGCCATCAGCCATTGCAAGCCAACGGACCTTGTAGCTAATGTCTACTCAGTTCTATAGTCCAATGTACAGAATAAATATCCAAGGAGTTTAGCAATTAGCAAACTTAGAAACCTCAGACCAGGGTCCACAGTGTCCAAAAAGAACAGTTAGGACCAGGGGCCCTTCCTACCCACAGGAGCACCCAACCACTATAATCTATTGTCACATGGCCATGGCCAGTGGTAATGTTTGAGGAGCAATCTGCCTAGACCTTAGTGCATAAAGCAAAGATTCTTGAGAATGAAACTACCACAATTGCCATCACCCCTAATCTGGCAAGTGTCTGATCACATAATGGATTTCAGGTGACCAGAATATTATAAAAACTCCTGTTTCCTAACAAAATTTAGGTGGGCATCAGACCACAGTCAGGAGAAAGCTTCCCAAATATTTCTATCCTAAGAAAGGACTATGGATATCACAGGGATTAGGCAATATCAAGGAAAAATATGCTGCCAATTTTCCAAAAATCCACAGTGTATCAGCATGCCTTTGATCAATCATGACAAAGCAGGGCACATAAGGTGCCTAGTCGGCAGTTGAGATCACTTTTAAACTTAGTTCAAGCTCATAATTTTCAATTATCCAAAACTTCATTTCTTTCCTTTTCTTTCTTTGTCTTGCTCAACCGCCTAGGACAGGCCTGGGTACCATCATGGGCAGCAAGGTATTCAATCTACTTATCATATTGGCGGGGAGCATGTATGCATCACCCAAGTAAATGGGTGGGGACGGGAGTGGTGGTGGTGGAGGATTTTTAGATAATCTGTCTAAATTTTGATTCTTATCCCAAAGTGTTTTACTATGTTATCATTTACCACACACAGGGTGTGTGTTTTGATCGTTCTGATCAGTGGATTTATGACATAAAATGTTTGCAAGCTGATTGCACAAAGACTGAAAAAATCAGGGCTACTTTGCTCAAGTCATTTGTGTAATATAAATGAGGGTTTCAGCTCTGTGTGCATACTGAGTTTATGGTACAAGTTGAGGTTTGCAAGGTTAGGGTTACAAAGATAAGCAACAATTAACCTTTTAATTGGGACATGATGTCCTTCCCAATTTGTTAGCTTTGTGAGCTCTTCTTGGCCTGGTGGCAAGAAGACCAAGTCTTGCCAATGCAATGACGTTGGATATAGTTTGATGTTGGGTTTTGGGGGTGATATGGGAGGTGGAGAAAAATATGTTGGTTGGACTGTCTGGTCTTGGTCTTCTTTTTTGCTTCTCACTGCTCCAGAGAGAGGGAAAGGTAGTTAATTGCATTGTTGATGCCTTTCTCAATGAGTGGCAGCAGTTTTTCTGTTTTGTACCTGCAATTTAGAAGGCGCTTGTGAAAAAAGAGAGTTCTTTGTTGAATCTTTGTTCAGGGAGCAGAGTTGGTAAATCCATAGGATTTTCCCAAAGACGAGTCCGGTGAGGACACTGGGTGGATGACAGGAGGTTGGTGGGATGTATTGATATAATGCCATTGGTTTGGCATATATTGAAGTAAGTAGTCACTCTCCCTTGATTTTTATGGTAATATCCCTGAATATCAGTTTTTATTAAGGGGACTTGAAGGTCCAGTGAATGATCGTCAATGAATCTCTTGTAGTACATGAGGTAAGAACCGATGTGGGGGATGATATTGTTGCATTCATAAATGGTGATAAAGAGGTTCGCAATGGTTGGTGTGGATGACATGCCCATGGCAACTCTGCAAATTTAGCAGAATATTAGATCACCAAAAAACTATGTACCCTTGATCAGCCCACCCACCTGTCAAAATGACAGTCCTGGTATGGTAATCTAAGAAATTACAGTACCAGAACTGTCATCAACATGTTAAATGGCAGTTTTGGTATTGTAATCAAAGAAAATTGCAAGACCTGTACTGTCATCATGATGCTCGATTCCTATCCCGGTATTGTAATCTAATAAATTACAGTACCGGTACTGTCATCAAGGGGCTAGATGATTACTGGTATTGTAAAAAAATAAGTTTGGAAACCAACATACTATGAGTCCGGTCACAATTGAGAAAATCCTCCCACCAGGCTCAGAGCAGGCTCAGAGCAGGCTCAGAGCAGGCTCAGAGCAGGCTCAGAGCAAGCTCAGAGCAGGCTCAGAGCAGGCTCATTGATTTTTAAGGTTGGGATAGTAGAAAAACTTGGTTCTTTTTTCCCATAAATAGAAATCATATTAGAATTCTACATAGGATCTTTTTGGGGGGGTTTCTAGCTTTGCTGTGAAAAATTATAGAAGAAAAAGTACTTCATCAATCGACTTGAATAATCTTCAGAATGCTTCCAAAAACAATTTCAGGCAAGGCTAGCAAAACCCCTGAAAAAGGTCCTATGTAGAGTTCTAATAAGTTTTCTACTTAAGGGGAAATACAGCTAAGTTTTTCTACTATTCCTACCTTAAAAATAACTGAGCTTGCTCTGAGCCTGCTCTGAGCCTGGCGGGAGGATTTGTCTCAATTGTGACCAGACTCATAGTATTATTTAGGTTACCGGTCGTTTTTTTTGGGGGGGGTTTGTGCTTATTTAGCAAAATTCACATTCCAGAGTTAATTTTTTAGCGAGTCCAGACTTGTTTTTTGCTGGTAGCCCCCCCCCCCCCAAGAGCAACAAAGGCAGATCTGATGCAGCTAATATTAAATATAGATGGCTATCCAGAATTAGCTGCTATGTATGGCAATATTGAATCTCTGTAGAACACGCAGCGGAAGCAGCACACAGCCAAATCATAATCGCAATAAAATTGTATTTAGCACTTTCCCATACTTTGCTATTTTCTCAGTTATTACATTATGAGCTTGTTTCGAACTAATAGTCCTCTTCCTATTTGCAAGATAGTTCTGGCATTATGCGGTTTGTTGTTGTTGGACCAGCGGTTCAAAAATTACACCTTGTTAACCACTTGATAGAGTACCTAACAAAAACACTAACAAACTTCACCAACAAAAAATACAAAACACAAGAAGTAAGTCAACAAAACACCCCCCAAGATGGCATCTCCATCTCGATTGCATGGGAGTGCGGTGAGTGTTGTATGAGAAATTGGCTACATGACAATAACGTAGGATCAGGTACAGCATTTGGCATCAACATGACTGTGAGCAAAAAAAATGAGAATTTAAGGCTGATGTAGGAAATACAAAAAATTATCTGCATGCCACCCTGGCAACTAGAGTACTCGGCTTTCTGGTTTTTGTTGTTTTTGATTGTTTTTGCTGCATGTCCTATGGTAGATTCAATATTAGATGGTCATTTGTGGCCGGATATCAAATCTTGGACTAAGACATCTAAAATCGAATCTTTGATATTTTAGATGGTTCACAGTCTTCAAATATTGAACCCAGATTTGAAATTATATGGTTTGCTGTCATCAAAAATTGAATCCAGATTTGGCATTTGGTAACCAACATATCTATTATCCCTGCCAGGAAACCCCAATCACTCCCGCTTTTTTCAGATTTTTTCACATCCTACAGAGAGCTCAGCCATGGCCAAGGAACATCAATTTTAGAATGTAAAGTACCCTTTTCTTGACAACCAGTGGAACAATTGGACTGCCGGTTGCACCATTCGATGGGGGTTTTTATTGCGCTTTCAACTGTATCCTATTCGTTGGCATGCCACGTGTTGCCATCTCTATTTATTTAATTTACTACTGCTAATGCCGGGGGGGACTCACCTCCAAAAATTGATGAGGATTCCCAATATTTTGGCAACTGGAGGTGTATATCCTCGAATTTACTAGGGCTACAAAAAAACTGTATGAGCATAGTAAAAGACACTGA
>JALLPB010003437.1:0-12109 GCA_036939975.1 Cyclostephanos tholiformis | reverse complement strand
AGAGAGCAAGTTGCTTCAGTAGCCAAATCGCACTTAGGTTTTACGAGAGAATGGTCTGTGATATAGCAAAACAAACATTAGTCCAAAAGCACAATATAAAATTCAACTCAGCTCAATGCAAGAGTATTTCCTACCCAGTGATGGAAGGTAAATATTCACTCACATTAAACGTCAATGGAATTGATTTCACACATCCAGTTCTATCGAAACGAAAGAGAACATCAGTAAAGTTTGTCGAGGCCATAGTCCGTTATATTTCTCTGAATGACACGACCAGGAGTCAGTTCATAATTCAAGCTTTCACATGTTGCAAGTTGAAACTTGAAGGAAGGGAGGAAATTTTCAGAGCTACATGTAATTTTGGTAATGATGGGGAGTGGTATGATTGGTGTCTTATCCAATGGGATGGTTATGATGAACCGTATCCTGCCAGAATATTAGGCTTTTTTATTCTGTCAGGTAATGACACATCCGTGATGGCAGTTGTGCAGTCATCACCTTCATCTTCTCCTATGTCAATGGAAAGAATGCAGAGAGATTTCATTTCAAAGATTCAAATGCCAGAAGACTTGGATGAATGTACCTATGCAGTTCCTATTGAAAGCATCGTCAATCCACTTTGTGTGTTTAAGAACCATGGTGGCCCTAACAGGGAATATTTCTGCACTCTACCACAAAGGAAGTGGAGTCGTTATTTTGGTCAGCTCATAATGTAACTTGATTCTTGTTAACTTCATCAGACTCTTGAGATGTCAATTAATTTCCTTTATAGTTCATTCCACAGTGAAATGCGATAATGATCGCATTTGAAGAGTTTGTTTGAAGATTAGTACAAAACAACTCCCTGAACTCCCAAATAGTTGTATAGTCACTCTCATTGAGGTATCATGCATTCCTTAGGGGGTGGACACAAGGACGGCCAATTGACGATCCTAAGTCAGCACCCCCACAGTCTGCATATACCTCTATTCAGCACCCCCACAGTCTGCATAAATATCGTCATCAATTTCCACCCCACGAAAACATGGTCACTTTTGGACATGTTCCAAAATATGCCCTACCATCAACTATAAATATAGCCGCTGAAGTACAGTGAGAAAACAATCCTCCCAAGAATGAATGAACCCAGTAGTTCTTGATTCGATAAGTTGTACCAAGACCTGGACACATAAAGAACTGATACACCTCAATATTGCTTTTAAGACCAACATACTGATAGCAACAAGTTGTTGGTAGACAAACACCCCACCAAAGAATATGTTTGAGAGCATTAGCAGCCTGTCGGTATCTTTCAGCAACAATGGTAACACTTGATTCATGAAGATGTTGAAATTCATTTACAACCAAACGTAACCTCTCTTTCATTTCACCGACGAATTGTTTTTGATTGTCTGACTTATCAAGATGACATGAGGAACAGAAGTCTATGGCTAATATACCAGATGGACAAAACTTATTCCGATACAAGCTTGAATTAGAAACAGGAAAGAGCTTAGCCATGTGCGGATATATGTAGTATGCCGCCAAAGTAGTACCACCAACGAGCAAGTTTACAAATCCATGTACGAATGGCCAGTACTTATGGTCTGTTCCTTTACGATGAAAGTGAAACTGGTGTTCCCTACCAACATTTGGCTCGTTTGGCCCCTCAGCAACAGTCGCTTGACGCATATGTCCCTTCTTCCTTGGACCCACGTATGACAGACCTCCCCTATGATTCATCACTGATCGACCACCAACGTACATACCCATTCGACCAAGACCCTTCTCTAAAAGGGGTATGAATGTCTGCTGAATTTTCACACTGTGACAACATGATTGAAAGAACCCAGCAGATAGAGGTACGTGTTCAGAATATTCCCTCGCTCTAGCCATTTTATAATTGACCTGTAAACCGTGGACATTATGAGAAGTAATGAAAGTATTGTCCACATCGGGAGAACCATCTCCAGCAAATTGTCTGACAAAATAATGATATCTGCCGTTTTTTATCTCCTCCGGAGGAACAATTTTGTCAAGTGATATAAGAGAACACATTGACTTCGATCGCTGCTTCAGCACGTCATCAATTTGCTCGTCGTAATTCTGTCCTTCTTGAAGCTGCAGTCCCCCAGGATATGCTTTACATAGTGCATCGTAATCTTCCTCTTGAAAGCAATAAAAGTGCTGGAGCGTCGATGACAAATCATTTGACGATGATATAGATGGAAGATTGAGTTTATCTCTCAATTGTTGAGTTGTTTTTCCCGACTCCATAATATCCAACGTACTTCCATCTTCCTTACATACGACAACGATCAAACCTCGATGATCATGATGAAAGATCTTCTTAGGCGGTTTGTTGAACTCCTTCACATCTATATTGCATGACTCTATCTTACATCGTTTCTTCTTTCTCATATTTCTCCACGTAGTGTTGGTTACCAATAGATCCTCAACTCCATACATAGAAGGCTTAATAGGATAGTGTTGTACTGTTTTGGTGATATTGTTTATATAAATTGGCTTTGGGATATCCCAAACATCAATACCCAACCGTGAAGATTGTACACCACCATCAACAGCATTCCTCGTTTGTGGACAGATCGATCCTCCTAAGGGTACCGGTCCTCTAACCTGTTGAAAAAGTAACACAATACGTGAGCAAAAACAAAATATTCAAACGAAGAATGAGGTAAAACAATTATTACTTACTTGATTAAGAAACAGCAACTCAATATCATCCAGAAAAAACATCCGATGAGTGAGAAGTGGCAACATACATTCCCACTGGTCACACATGAGTATCCTAGGTATACCCTTGTCATCAACGACATCTTTAAATTCCCACAATTCGATTGTAGAGAGAACCTCTAAGTCATACCTGATAGTCTTTACAACCGCAATCTTCCACAGCGGTTTGTGTTTGTAACTGTATGCAATGAGTGATCCTCTGCCAGATTGCTTAAAGTTTGTCATACACGAACTTCTTATAAAAGTAGCACATCCGTCGATGGGCATAGAAAATCGTTTTTTTGGATGAAGAACTTCAGGTATAACAGAATTGACCATGACGAAGACTTCGTATGAACCTTGAGTGTATGTTTCACTAAATACGACACGGGAATCATTCTCAAGATTGTACTTTATGTTCAATTCCAAACCCCTATATCCATTGTGTACTTTCTGAGAATTAGAATGGGTCATCGAGCAGTAATCCCTATTAGCTGGACCAGCGTGACAATCGGTTTTCTGTAAGTGGCACTCGAGGTGAATTTGATTTCGGCGGACTGGAGGCGGGACTAGAGATCCTTGTCCTAAATTGGTGTTGCAACCATGTGTCACGGAATCTTGTTATCTCGACAGACGTTCCAATCGGCTGTGTTCCGGACGATATTAAGTTAGACCAGAGTGGAAATCTCTTCAGCCACAGGTGAATGTGTAGAAAGAGGTGAATGCGATATGAATCGCATACAGAATGGTGCGATCGTAATCGCAGCAACAAAAAGAAAGGTGACTGCAAATGCTCGTTAGCTACTAGACCGGCGTAGCAATTTATAGTGGACTGGATGAGGCACTAGCGGTTTGTTTTGCTATCTGCAACCTGCAACCTACAAACGAATTACCGGATCGATGAGACATGTGGGCCTTAAAAGCTCATTAACTGCACTGGCGGACTGAAAGTTGCTCTATCTGTGGTTGGAAGTTATTTCCGTTTCTTATGTACAATATTTGGAGATGGCGTTGAGAAATAAGCGTATGTAGAAGTTAGTACTATAATATTTTTTGGATATGCAGTAGAGAAAGTCCGTGTAAGTACAATGTGGTACTTTGGTGATAGCCATACCATGTGGCTACAGGAGTACAGCGAGCGTTGAAAAAATAATAAGAAAAGATGGGGTAGTAAGTAGCATGACGCTCAGTCAGAATCAATCATTCTGATATCACTGCGATCAGAATCGCATTGATGCATCGGAGTTAAAAATAATAACCGAACACGACAGTAACACCATGAACTCCAATCAAGATCCAATATCGCTTTAAAAAGAACTTGGGAGCAATCTTCAGCCACAGGTGAAGGAGTAGAAAGCGGTGCATGCGATCTGAATCGCATACGGAGTGCTGCGATCGTGATCGCACCAACGGGAACACAGATCATCACCGGCGATTACGAAAGTAAAAATCTACGCGATCCAATACCGCTGTAAAAAGAACTTCCAAGCAATCTTCAGCCACAGGTGAAGGTGTAGAAAGCGGTGCATGCGATCTGAATAGCATACGGAGTGGTGTGATTGTGATCGCACCAACTACAACACAGATCATCACCGGCGATTACGAAAGGTAAAATCTACATGGGGGAGGGGGGGATTAATCAACTGTGCATTACAACAAATACTGCCGATTACAAAACTCTGGTGCGATTGGGATCGCATAGTCGGTGATAAAGTGGTGCGATTGGGATCGCATAGTCGGTGATATAGTGAAAATGCCATCTCCAGGAAAAAGAAAACTATCACCAGTGAATGCAAGTAAAGGAGGATCATCAACTGGCAATGCGTCAGTACCTATTGGAGGACAAAAAAACGAAAAGGAAAAGGAAGGGGTCAGGAAGAAGCGTAGGGTATCACATCAGCATGCCTACCTAGAAAGTTGGGAGGACAACGATGAAGACGCTGACGTCGTTGCATTCGACACCCACCTCGCAAGGAGGAAAACAGTCAGAAACCCTCGTGCCAAGCGGCATTCCAACAGCTCCGAGGAAAACAAGGAGGACGACATGAACGAGGATGAGGATGAGGATGGAGAGGAGGAGGAGGAGGAGGAGGAGGAGGAGGAGGACGACGAGGATGAGGATGCGGACGAGGACAAAGGCGAGGAGGAGGAGTACAAGGACGAGGACCAGGACGAGGACGAGGACGATGATGATGACTACAATCCTGTCCCTGGGATTGATGACAATGATAATGACACAGATGATATCCTGGACGGAAGCTATAATGTAGAGGTGGAGGAGGTGGTGATAGATAAGATCAGGAAGAGAAGAGGTGGTGAAGGAGGGAGGGAAAAGACGCAAAGTATTGAGAAATCGGATGAAAAAAAGGGGGACAGTAAAGTAGAACAGACGACGGAACACATTGAAGTGCTGCTAAACAGAGGGACGGTGGCAACTGTACAGGATCTCTTCACCGGTGAAAGGAAAAATATAACAGTTGATGGGATTGGTTACTCGAGTGGAGTACCTATCGTGACGACGCGCAACAAAAGAATAATTGAGTATAAGAAGGTATACAGGTGTTTGATGGTGATGAATATAAAAAACAAAAAGGAGGGGTGGAGGAATATGGCAAGCCATCGGAATAGTTCCAATAAGGATTACGTTGGGTGTCAGGGGAGGATGGAGGGCTTCTTTTTGAAGAATAGATATTGGTTTCGCATGACGCATTGTCACACTTGTGATAAGGGAGGAGGGTCTCTGGACAACAGACCGCGAATTCAGATGATATCTCCCGCACCCAGTTGGAATATAACCAGAAAGAGTTTGTTGAGTATGAGAAAGGTATTGGAGGGATGTCCTAAAAATTACTGGGAAAATTTAACTCATCAGGGGGCGAGCAGACAATGGCTAAAGGAGATAGTAGAACCCAAAAATGACCTAGGTGTGAGTGTGAAACGTCGGATTGAAGAGATGATGAAACCCTATTTGGAAATGGTAAGGTACCAGAATCCACATCTGATGTATTTTCGGGTGGGTGCACTTCGGACGCAACCAAAAGCTAAGAGTCAGTATAAGAACAGTGGCAGTCAGCTGCACGCAGATTACCCAGAAACGGTAAAGATGAGAGATCCGGGGAAACGTCCGGTGTCTATCATCATGGCTTTGGATGAGCCATTCAATTTTTTATATGAGGACAAAGACAACAATGACAATGATGAGGATGTGGATGAGGATGATATCTGTGAGTTGGTGGTAAATAAGGGACATGCGATTGCTTTTACTGATGAGTTATTCCATGCAGGTGGCGAAAATAGTACAAACAGGGAAAACTACAGGTTGTTTGCATATGTAGTGAGCGATGAAAGGGACTACCCCAACAACATGGTGTTCACGAAAAACAAGGCGAATATGAATAAGCTAAATGCGGCTAGGAAAAAAAGGGGGTAAGGTTAGCGAATCGTTTTGAACTAGCGCTGGTGGTGTGATGCGATTGAAATCGCATTGTGTCTGAGAGAGATGGCTCGTGTAGTTAACAGTATCTACGGTAAATTAACTTAAAATGGTTACGAAAAAAAGGGTATATGATTATTTCACGGCAATGTAATGTTATTAAACAGTATTTTTTCAGGATATAGTTGTGACCAAATATTCAATGTTACACAGCGTCTTGGATGGTTACTAAATAGTCATTAGTAACCACCGAGTAATACTAATGTTTACGATTGGCGAAAATCGGGTTTCTGATGTCATCACATCCTCCCATGCCAAGAGCCCCTCCCCTCCCTTCTCCCCCCCTCTCCCCCCCCCCTGCACGTGCCAGCATCCCCCCAGCCATCGTCCCCAGCAGTCATCCATGTTGTGGCCAGTAGATCAATCTCATGGGCAACCGCCTGAAGCCGGTGTATGCATCCCTCCTCCTTGGGATGTCATCAGCATCCCTCCTCATGCAGTTATGACCCTAGTTGTGGATGTTGCCACCACCCATCTGATGCAGCCATCATTGTTGGTGGTCATGCAACAACATCTTATCACGTGTTGGTCCTTGTTGTGCCCATGTCCGTGCTTGCTTTCGATTGATTGGACATCATTGGCCCCATCGAGTGATGATGACAACAATGAAGACAACCTCCCCATCCATGACCGCCATGTGCTGTTGACGGGGAGGGATGACTGGGACTGCCACAATCATTCTCAATGGCACAACGAGCCTCCATGTCATCGGGCATGGCAGCCTTGCCTCGGCATCTATTTCGATGGCCCAGGAATTCCATAAATGTTGCCACCATCACCACCACCATTGGCGCTGGGAGCCCCTCCATCCATCTTCCCCCCTCCCCATAGGCATTCACCTGGTTGTCATCCTTGTTGTCCACATCATCATCATTGTCATCAAAGTCGTCACCACCACTACACTACAGCTGTCACCACCATCATCTTTCATTGTTTCTGCCATCATTGCTGCTGCTGCAGTCAACACTGAGATCACACTGCATTGTTTTTGTTGTAATTGTCCTCTTCGTTACCAACACTATCACCCTTGCTGCCACCAATGCTGCCTCAGCCATCATCACCCCTGTCACTACCCTAGTTGCCACCATCTTCATCACTGCCCTGCTGCTACCCTCATTGCTGCCATCTTTGTTATTGCTGTTGTCTCTGTCTTGCCATCATTGCAGACGTTTCCCACAGTGCCATCCCCATCACCATTGACTTCACCGTCTATGTTGTTGTTGCCATCACAGCACTTTTAGTTGATTGTTGTGTGGTGGCCGTCACCACTGCCATCATCATCATCATTTTCATTGTCCCTCCATGAAACTGGGGAGGAAATAGTTAATCTTTCATCTAATCTTTATTTTGGCGTTTTCTGTTATTGATATTGCATGTTATAATTAGCTTGTGCTGCATGGTAAAAATTTAATTTTTCCAGAGTAAAAAAATCCCTCCCTCTAAAAATCATTCCAATGCTCACCTCACAATGCGATTAGGGAAAACCACTCAACCTAACATTAGTTTACAATGTTTTGCAGATTATGATGCAGGGCGGCGGCCATCAAATGACGGCAAGGGATCAACCGAAGGGTTAACAGCTTGCTGGTCCTACCACTCACCCTATCATAAAACCCACCCCACCTAAAAATATCCCCAATTTTTGCATTGCCACTGGATTGTGTCCATCCATGTTACCTGTCACTTGCCAACAGTGTGGCATGTCTGCCAATGCCAGGGAGAGGCTGTCTGGTGACTGAAAGTAGGCCAACCAGGTAGGTTTCAGGTGGTGGTCCTATCACCTACCCTGCCACTCAACCCCCCCCCCACACACAACCCCCTTCAATTCTCCCCTTATCAGAAAAATTGCACTACGTCCCACCATCTGCTGAGATCCAACAGTGTCACATGGCTATCCTTGCCAGGGGGCAGCCATCTGATGATGGTGAGGGGTCCATCCAAAGAAGTTTTGTCCGGTGGCCCGGCAATGGCCCTAATATTACAACCCACCCAAAAATCATACCAATTCTCCCCTCGTCAGGAGATTTGGACCAAACCGTGACACTCATTGCAAGACAATAGTTTCTCATGACTACTGGTGCAAGGGGGTTGTCTTCCACCCATTGCAAGGGTTTGAATGAGCGGCCGTCATGGTGGGGCTCCATTTGGAAACTACATTTTGAGTATACTACTAAGAAAATTCAGGAATGAGTAGATTCAGACACACTGAAGAGTAAAAGAGTAGAAGAGTGAGAAATTCCGTAACACACACACATTATCATGTAACTACATGCTACATGCACCACATACATGGGAATAACTATGAGTATGTGGGCTTGATTACTGTACCCAAAAGTTGTAGATAAAACATTACCTATTGGTCGATATTTTGTACATGGATTTCAACTTGATGAGTTATTGTGCAGACAATCACTCTTCCAAAAAAGATTCAACCCCACAAGTTGACGACAACAACGATGATGATCCACCATCATTGGATCATCATCATCACAAGAGATTATTCCATGTCCAATAAATTATTCACTTCTTTTGACAATTCAGTTTTCATTTACAAGTCTAAATATGAGTTTACCCCAGATTGTGACGCACCCCCTTTTCTAACATTTTTTGCCAATCCGGATCCCATGCAACAATCAAGTGTAACTCTTTGTTAAGTGGATCTAATACCCCAAGCAAGTGTCATGCCTATGAGAAGGCAATTGGTGGTGAACAAAGGCCCCTGCCACAGTCTTGGTTGCTACTAAATTGACTAGCTCATCCCTGTCGCCGCTGACAGAGTTACTAACCAAGAAATTGACCACCAAAACTGGAATACAAACTCCAGAGCATCATGAGATTCAGTCCTTTGGGGATGGGGATGAGGAGTATGGACTTCTCTTTCATTCAATTCAGGAGGCAAATGAATATGCGGTTTACGCGTTGATGGAAGGAGGGAACAAAAGGGCCTTGCTCAAAGCAGTGCCAGAGGCACATGCACTGAATCCAATTACAGAAAAACATTCAAAGGAGCATGTTTTGTTGCTTGCCAAAGCAAACACCCATGGTAAGAAGTTCTATGCAACTGGGAGGAGCCATGTTTGTTCTGGTGATTTTTTTAAGGCAGAGGCAGTTTGTTGTTAGGATGATTGAATAAAAGAGCTTGAGAACAAGAAGAAGAAGAAGCAGCAGCAGCAGCAGCAGACAGCAACCGATGTGAAGGTGTTGGCTATTTTGGATGCCAAAGCATCCTGTTTTGAGGAGAATGACTATAAAGGCATGTCAGTGCCAGAACTGACTTGATTTTACTGATAAAGAATGGAGCAACCTGAAGAAGTTAAGGGAAGAGTCAAGCACGGTTGTGGCAACAACAGCAGAAGCAACAGATGAGGTGTGGATGGATGCAGTTGAAGAATCTGGCAAGTCGGAGGGGGACAATGCAATGATTGGAGGTGAAAATGGCAAGGGAATGGTGTGATTAGGTAGTATTTTATAATCTAACACTTTTTTGATGTGTCTATTATACTATATTTCTTGACCCTAACGTGTAGGACGCCCAAACCAAACATAACAATGTTAGCCCATGGTGTGAGGATGACGGCAATATGCTGGGTTTGGGCGCTGCCAGCCCATAAGAGGCGCTAGGGGCAAAAGCCACTGCACACCATGGTCGGCGGATGTTTTTGGGCATATTGTGTGGCAGAGCTAGGGTAAGAATTGTATATAGGGTGCTACGTAGGACTAGTACAAAACACAAAAAATCTCATGCATCACAATTGGGGTTAAACTCGTACTTGATATTATGTAATATGTTATTACTATTCAAATGTTTTTAGTACCTCTTCAAATTTTGATATTAATAGTTTGAAACTAATTCTCAATCGGAATTTTTCCAAATATCAAACGAAACTACCATAACATAAAATTGTACCAATTTTAGGAAACAATAGAAAACATAATTTTATCATTAACACATTCTTCTACACTTCTATTCATAACGACTTGTGGAGGCAATTCAACATATTATTTTTTCCACTGAATTGCCGAAGCCTACTTCTATTTATAACATTGACATAAATAATGACACAAAATTACTACCATCGTACTGGGTGGCTACCAAAATTTGCTTAAACAGCTTAGACCCAGTTTAGGCCATTCTAAACCTGGTCTAAGTCTGGTCTAACTAAATAATAGCTCAAAATTTATTCAGGCTGTCCGGACACCCCAAATAGATTTTAGACCAGTCTAAAAAGTAACATTTTGGTCTGAACACCACCATCATTAAAGGGGCAGTGTGGGGGAGGGTGCATTACCCGGTATCCCTCACTTTGCCCTCTACACCGCACTCCTGCACTGCTCTGTTGTGTCACCTTGGATCATTTTTTGTATGCCGCTGCAACCATGGCTCGTATAAACGGCGCTGTGAATTATAATAATAAAGTTCTTATAAAGATCTTTGGCGAGATATTGCCAAATGGTGAGTACGGCTGGCAAGCAGTTGCAAAGGCATATCAGGAGGAGACCATTCACAATATGACAGACCTGAAGTAGCACTGGATTGAAAATCTATACAACAATATGAAGAAGCCAACTGGTCGAACTGGGGAGAACAACAATTGGATTCATTGGTGCATGGCAATTGAGAAAAATATAATGAAAAAACTCATTCTGGGATGATGGGCTTTTCCTCTGATGAGGAGGACCCTATTGCATCGGGTGATGACAAAGTTGTGGGGGGGGGCTAGAATCAGAGGGTGGTGGGCATAGTCTTTTTCTTGAGGACTCGGTTGAGTTTGATGACGAAGGCAACCCTATTGCTGTTCCTGTTGGTAGTGTTAGTGTTGTCCTGCCTTCTCTCCCTATGCCTTGTTCTTACCTCCATTGTTCTCCTTGCGGCTTTCCCCAATCATCGACCAACACCACCGGCAAGTCGATGAGCAGCCACCAGAAGCAAGTGGAGGACCACCAAGGAGGAATAACAGCATGGAGGGCAGGATGCTGCCTACTACACACAATGATGTCATACGTGCTGCCATGGCAAAGGCGAGCAGTAAGATTACCGCAAGCATGACCAAGAATTTGTCTAATAAAAACAAGGAACGGGTGTCAATTGCAGGCACTATTGTTAAGTTAATCAAGCAGCAAAATCATCCGGCCTCATCAGCTGATGAGGCAGTTGCCGTTACTTTGATGCACCAGATGGAGCACATCAACAGAAGTAGAAGGCAAAGAAGAAGGCAGAGAGAGCAAAGATGGAAGGGCTTGATGACCATGGAGGAAAGGGTGCCGGGGCGGGATGACCCAGTAGTAGCAGTAGTAGTAGCAGCAGCAGTAATGTTAGCAGTGACAGCAATGATAGCAACAGCAGTGGTGATGAGAGTAGTCATGCAGTTGGCGCCATGGTGGGGGGATAATAACTATTAACAAAGATAACTAAACAGAATAATTAAATGTCTACAGTTTGACTTAATATATAGTTATACGAAAAATTATTACTCCTAATCACAGTCATCATCATCATCGTCTGCTTCCCCATCAACATCCCTACACAAAGGTAGTACTGAGCAATTCTGTCATAACCTTGAAGGTTTTCAACCCTTACATACTCAGCGTTGAATACAGTCTGTATTTGGCTATAGCCGACATAATCGGTTCAAAAATTGTGGACTATTAGAATTGCCTTGATCACAAGACGACGAAAGGCAGGGTCACTTGGCAAGTTTTTTTTGCAATGAGGAAATGTACCTTGCAGACCATGCATCCCCCACTCACTCGCTTGCCAAAGAGACTTAGCTGGAAATGTCACCGACATGTCGTGATGTGTCGGCCTGTTGTGTCGGGTGTCGCTCAATTTTGGCCAGATGGGCCTGTCGCGCCGACACAACGGGCCGACACGTCACGACATGTCGGCGACATTTCCAGCTAAGG
>JALLPB010003386.1:0-11004 GCA_036939975.1 Cyclostephanos tholiformis | reverse complement strand
CTAAAGTGTAACAATGGTTACACAAGTTACAGTGAACTTCTGGGCTCATGTCAGACACTGATTCTGGGAGTTTGTAACTCATCCAAGGTGCTGTACCTATACCAATCTTTGTGTGGTATAAGTACAAGTCAACTCATGTATTCTTATCATGATCACCAATTGTTGGTATCTGATCATGTCATCAAGTGTCGTGATAAATGCTCTTGGCTGGGCCATCAAGGCTTTGATAGAAGCAGGGATTTTTAGTGATGGTTCTTCTATGATTTCTAGGATAGCCAGACTGGTATCTATGTGTTGAGATATTTATGGAAAGAATTAATTCAATTTAGCAAAAAAAGGTTTCACAGTAAAAATTGCTTTGTTTAACTACATTGGTTTGTGAATTGTGAATATGCATCATTGCTTGAGGCTATTAATATAAATTTAGCCATCATTGAGAGACTTTAAAAACTTTAGGAAAATAAAACAGTTGGTGTGTTTATAATGTCTACCAGTGCATCATAGCTATTGAGTATCTTAGTGTACATAGATGCTAAGCAGGGGGACAGGGCATTATCTGTTAAGCCTGCTTGAGGCTTGCTAAGGACAAAAAATGATGGTTGCTCTGCCAAAAAAGACTCTTGATATGTTTTGCATCTGCCCCCATACATTTAACCATGGAAAACTTGTGTGATCCTTGTTGCATGCAGTGCATGGCATTAACAACATCTCCTGGGGTATTACTACTAGTCAAACATTGTGCAGGTTGAAGGTATTGGATTTATCCTCACTGCAGATTAATTTTATTGAATTCTGGGTATATATTCATCCTTACTACAATGTGACTATTTGTGGTGGAAATATGTTCCCTTAACCTTAAGTCTAGTTATGGTGCTAGTGGTAAGTTCTAGTACCAAATTTGTTTTAAGAAAGTCCTCATTTATAAGCATGTATGCTCTTCTGCTGCTCTTTTTGTTATGGAATCAAGGGCATTTTCTTGGCATTGTTGGTTTAATTGGTGACCGTGGTGTGTAGTAGCTTTGGACAGGTTATCCACCTTGCCTTGTGTGATTTGCCTTTTCAAGGGTGTTCTTGGTTACTTGATCTGCCTTGGATCTGCTCATGTTAAGCTTGCCCAGGATGGTCAAGTTGCCTTCCCTGAACTTTGTGGGTTCTAGTTTAGTATCTACTTCAGTTTTTGTCTGATGACTTGTCAGAATGGTGGTTTGAAGTAAAGTTCTGCTAACTTCTGTCTATGTGACCTTTTTTTGTTGTGATTGATGAAACTTGTTTTGGTACACCTTGGCTTGCAGGAAAGTTGGCATGTTGCCTGTTTTCCCTGTTTGATAATGCCTATATCCTTGCAATGTCTATAATCCTGTTTCAGGTGGAACTTTGGGCTGGTCTGATGCCTTCCCACATTATTGTTTAGGAAACAGGAGTTTTATAATATTCTGGTCCCCTACATTCTGTAATATGATTTGACACTTGCTCTGGCAGTATACTTTGTGAAGAATATCTGACTTGGAATAGCACAGGATTTTTTTACAATAGAATTCAGTATACTATGTGGCATATCCACCTACGTCTGTGGGTCTTCCTTCTGTCTTTAAGATAGATAAGATCCAGGATCAGTCTGTCTGTTAATGACAGTCTGTTCATACTTACACTGGTGCCTTGGTTTCAACTAGTAGTGCATTTTAGCTATTTTTGCAAAAATATCCTACCAGAGAGATTGGCCTATGTCAGGCAGTGAAGGCCATATTTTTCTTGGATTCAAGGAAAAAAATTTTTAATGGCATTTTCATTGGCTTTGGAAGAAAAGATCAGATTCCAAATTTTGTGAGCACAATAACACTAAAAGTTTCTCCTGAAATAAAAATTGGAAGCAACTATGTTTGACAATGACCAGTTCCCTCTGGGCAGCTAAATTAATTTTATTGTATTACAGAAAGCAAGAAGGCTCCTCTTTCTCCTTGCCAAAGTTCCTCAACAAATCTTGACCCATTGAGAAAAAAAATAAAACTGTAAAAATACAGTCAAAAAGGAAGGTTAAAAAGGGGGTGTACAAAAGCATGTCACACCATACTTCTATATATGAGTGATCAGGTTATGGTACTGAGAATGCTTTTAGGGAGGTGAGGATCATCATCAATGATGATGATGCCCTCCCCATTTGGATACCAAGGAAGTCAACAAGATCAATTGGCTGGCCTCCTGAGCTCAATTTGGAATTAAGCATTTAGTAAACCATCATGTCTAACTTGTCACTTAGACATGACAAAAGATCCAGATGGTCAACAGCATCAATGGCAATCATCAAACAACAATAAATAATGTGGACGAGTCCACAGTCAAATATTTGGCCTCAGGCAACATTATATATAAATCAATATCTAGTACAAGAGAGCTATAGAATTGCAAAGAATAATCAAAAATTCTTTTAGCTTTACTAGTCATTGCATATCAAAGTAGGGTTTGAAAGGGAGCCATCAATTGACCATTAATTGGCAAATCATAGCTGAGCTAATAAGGCATGGTAATTTTTTTGCCATCACAGACAATGATAGACCTCACATCATCATCCATAGACATGTGTTGCTTGGGTCTGGTCAACTGTTTCAAGTTCCCGTACATCCTTAGATGCATTACTTAATAATAAATGATAGAATCAGAAACCAGTTGATATGCAGTTTAAGAAATATGCAGCATAGGAGAATTGCAAGAGGGTATTGCTACATACTCAAAAACACCTGATCTCACTGATTCTAACAATTAGATACATCTTTGACAAGATAGCCATCTTCCAGCACTCTACAAGACAAATCAATTGAAAACCAAGACTTCTATTGCACCCACTGCATTTGGTTTGATGAATTTTCCACAATTTGTCATGGTGATGTCATGATTGTATGCATCTTTGTGGGTTGTGTGTTGAGATAGAGACCCAAGCCCTATGTAGGAACTACACAAATAACTATTTTTGTCTATTTAGCACTCTGCACTCTTAGCTCCCATTTACAAGACAGCATGTCATATTTGATTTCCTACAAATGTTATCAACTAAGTAAACATAATCCATTTACTGTGTAGTATGTAACATAGTAGGTAGTACTCACATGTGAGAATTCAAAGGAATCAGTAGTTCTTTTTGTATATTAGCTGTGAGTAAATTATATTCAAAAAAGCTTTTGTCAGATTGACTAGATTTTTACGCATCTAAAACCAAAATCTACAACTTAGAAACCAGTGAGTTTGTTAGCAACCCACCATTTTCAAAAATTAATTTGGCGGGAGTAATTTCACAATACACTTTTGGCAAGAACAGCAGGATTTAAAATTTTCTGGTGGGAACAGCCAGAGTTTTAAAATTTTCTTACCAAATCTCATTTTGTGACAACTTTGGCGGGTGCCAGGGAATTTGAAAAATCAAAAACCTGAAACTTTTTAAAATAATCAAATTCCAGAACACTCCTTCCAGACATAATTTTAGAACCAAATAATTTTGAAACTCTTCCACCAACAGACCACAGCCACAAACAACATCCGCCCAGTACATTCCAGCAGTTTACTGTTAACAACAATGTTGTTGTCATTGCCATCCTGAGCCCACTCCCCTGCTGGGTTCTCCAAACTCCAAGTCTAAGTCTGTAGGAGTGGATTTGCCACTCCTATTGAATTATATGCCAGATCAGGATCAGGAACTTGCCCTCTTGTGCCAACAGCTGACTGTGGACTCTTTGGGCACTTGATTGTCATCAAATTTTCAACTCTATTGCTGATCAAGCTTATAGTTAGAAATGAGTGAACAATCAGGGACTAAATCCCTTGCATCCCAGCAATGAAAGTAACCATGTGAGTTATGAGGGAGAGGTGAAGTCAGCCTTTGGCTTCTGAAAATAAATTAGTACACACCAATAAATCAAGAGAGAGAAAGTGGGAATAAACAATGACTGGAGAAAAAATGATTTAACAATCAGCCACATTACATCTTCAACTATAAGCACAAGATGAGATGTGAAAGATGGAAGGAGGATATGCAACAGCTGATGATCCAATAGTCAGATTTTCTTCTGAGGTGGGGAGTCAAGAACATGAAGGGAATGAGTTGCAAACAAGAAAATAAATAGAGAGAATAAGGATGGAGGAGGTAAAAATGATGCAGAGGCATGATAAGCAGCACTTTGTGAATACAGGAGCATAAAACATACACTGCAACTAACATCATGGGGAGAGAGATTGGGGAAGATGCCAATGCCACCAACAACACTAGTGATCAAGTTGTAAACCAATTCAGGGGGAGGCAAATGTGAAGGAGGGAAATGAGAAGTGGGGAAATTTCCTCCTCATTGACAAGCACAGCACAATGCCCTATGAAATGTGCTGCTATTTTTATTTATTCTTATTCATCCTCTCATTATATACAATTATTAACCATTGAGGTTTCTTCATTTGCAACTAAAAAAATGATTCAACTTGCTTGCACTTGTGCCTTGCGCCTTAGAGGCTAAGGACTAAGTAGCAAAGCTACTCTCACTTGGCTAATCATGCTTGCTGGTAGCTACTATCATTCTCATGAGAGCATCGTGGTAAAAACAAAATGGAGACTACTATTAGCTTATGATGCGAAATACATAAAATATGCTTCTTGCATTAGTGGCTAACTACCTAGTAGGTAGTTTGCTAAAAAAAAGCTTTCCTAATATTATCCGTTTCACGGAAGTGGGTGAACTTGGGGCCAACGATTTTTTTTTCGTCCGCCTTTTTTTGAAACACACGTATATCAAGTGCAATGAATGAAGACCCACTCAAGCAAAGGGAGGTAGTCGCATGTAAGATCTTTTCTAAGCTTCTTTTGTCCTCCATGTAATATTGGTTCCTACGTAGAATGTGTTTGCCGAAGGACAAAACTCCTGAGCGATAAAAAGAAAAAATTGTTGGGCCAGGTTGGATTTACCCCGTAATGGATAAAATATCACAGGTAGCCGTAGAGTGCTAGCCACCGCGGTGGAGGATTGGCCGGAAAACCTCATTGCGTTAGCTCCTGTACGAGCTTATGCTGATTATGTATGATATCTCCTTCACTTCAAGGACTCAGTCCCTTTGACACAATGTCTGGCGCCAATGACTTTCTTCACGACCGCCTCCACATGATGTCACAAATTGACTAGATTTCTTGGAGCCTTCTACTCTCCCTTTCTTCCTCGATCTGTCTTACCTATCCATAGCTTCCTACGGGGAAGAAAATGAGGAATTCACCAGAGCCTCACGATTTGAAGGAATCCTAATGATCCGAATCATTTGAACAAGTAGGAGAGGCACAACCATACAGTCCTCTACTGGATATTCACACAAAATAAAAAGATCTCCTTGCTTGTGATCATTGGTCTTTGCTCATTACTTTTTCATCGAGCCACTCGACAACTGCCAACACGCAAAGACCATCACAGCATCGACCAAGTGTCCAATGCAAAATCTCCCTCCATTGCCAGGTAACATACCCTTTGGCTTCTTTTTTTCGCTTGTCCAATCCTCTTGTTTGTGGTGCTGTCCTCTTCGGCTCGTCCTGTTTTGTTGTTCTGTCCTATTTCACGGCCAAAGTCCATTTACGAGACAAAATCTTCCGACGAGGGGCAGATCCTGAGACCCTCGTGGTTGAAGTCCATTGTACGAGACAAAGTCCTCCAACGAGGGGCAGATCTTGAGGCCCTCATGGTTGAAGTCCGTTGTATGAGACAAAGTCCTCCAATGAGGGGCAGCTATTGAGACCCCTCACGGTCAAAGTCTGTTGTACAAGGCAAAGTCCTCCGACGAGGGGCAGATTATTGAGGCCCTTTGTGCACGTGACAAAGACCTCCAATGAGGGGCAGATCTGCGGCCATTGTGGCCAACAGTCAATTGTACGTGACAAAGTCCTCCGTCAAGGGGCAACTTGGGGAGGCCCCTGGCCAATGACCTGCGCAAAACACCCTTTTCAATCGATCAATCTCCTCTATCGTCTTGCCAGCATGTCTTCTCCTCCTTCCACCTACTACACTAACCTTAACCCCAAGCGCCCCGATGTCTCGGGCTCTCCCGCTCAGGCGTACAACCTTACCCCTACAAGGTACTTTGATCACCTCACCGGGGGTATCACGGCAGGCACAATCGCAGCCATCGGGACTCTTGCGCCCGGATCCTCCACTCTAACCTACTTTTATGCCCCCGAATTCACACTGATTTGAGTGGGGCATTCATTGGTTTTGTCGGAAATTCGTCCAACAAGATCGGCGAATTCAGCTGTGTCTTTGTCAGTCAAGATTTTTTTGGTCTCTTTCCCATCATCGACACCAAGGTGGCTATTGTTGGCGGATATGATGCTGCATCCACCATCACCCCTCTAAGTGACACGCTTCTATCCAACACGGATTGGGACTCTGTGTCCGATACCGAGGTTGTTGGGAAATGCTTTCCCAACTTCTTTATTCTCTACTTCAGTCAGGACATCCCCCAAGGGGACATCGCCAATGATGATGTCAAGATGACCTTCTCATGACTTGGACCGGGATATGCTGCATAGGTCCAGGCGGCGGATTTCGCAATCACTTCTCGCAACGATATTACCACGGTCTTCGAAAATGCTAAGGCTCTCACAGGATACTCCGAGCCTGACTTCCTCAAGAATCATTTCTACCCAGAATTTGATCAGAAATGATCCCTCCCATTTGTGGTGGGGCCACACAGCCTTATCACTTTGGTTGATTCAGACCTCTACAAGATCAAGGTGGATGACATCAACACTCATTTTTCCCCTGCTGCGCTCTCTACTGCCCCTTCTCTCACCCCAGCGGCGTTGAGTACCATTACCCTAACCCTTCCAAAGGATGCAGAGAAAGAAGCCAAAGCAAAGAAGGGAATCCACAAGCAACTCCTATTCCACATATGTGGAGAGATTGCCCATGACAATGCTATCCAGGGAGGACTATCCTACGCCAAGCCTTCCTTGGGCATGGAAATTGTCTTAGAGATGACTTGCTCTGCTTGTTTGATGGGCCTGGCAGACCTCATCAGGAAAACTTGTGCAGTAACCAAGGAGATGGACTGCATGAACATCAAGTCTCGTCTCTGCAATCCGTCCTTCATCAACAAGGCTGCATGCATGCACATCCTACAAGGCAACTTCGCAACAGAAGGAGTCACGTCCCTAAACAATGAAGCAAACGCGATCAACCCTTCACTCTTCCTTCCTCAACGGAACATGTGCATGCTCGACAAGGAGCGCACAAAAGATCAGCTTACTAGGTCAGAAAACAGCATGGACATTTCCGACACTCACAGGTTGAAGGTCAACGTCACCATCAGACGATGGTAGATATGACTGACTTCTCAAGTCCTTGCATCAACTGCAACAATGTTGTTGCCGCCATGATTAGTGCAGATGGTCCACAGCCCCTCTGGCGCCTCATCCTTCTCAAGTTTGTTACTTTGCTCAACAATCCCGATTTTGATTCCTGGTACGCGCACACCAAGGGTGCCATGCCACTACTTCACTGGCATGTTTACACCTTCCTTGAGCAGATCTACAATCATTTTGCGGTGTTCCCCACAAATTTCAACAACATCAATGTCATTGGCAAGGATTGCCCTTGGGCCGAACTGGACACCCTGCCCATTCAGAAGGCCCTAACGGTGCTGAAGGCATTCCAAGTTCATCTTAACTTGCACATGTCCCAGATGATCCTGATCACCATTTTTGCCTCAAGCATAACTAAGTTCACATTGAGTCCTTCTACCAACACCAGCATTTGTCTCAATGCGGCTACTCCTATCTCCAACAATTTGTCCCCCGAATCCGACAAGACTCAGCCCGTTAACCAAAAGCGTACCCCAGCCTCTCCAGATGATTCGGCTAAGGCGGTGGCGACCCAATGCAAGAATAAGGTTTGTCGTGACAGAATTACTGATTCATCGGCTAAGACCTGCCCTGTCACCAATAAAGGGATGTTCTTTCTCGCAAGCCCATCCACAAAGGCAACCGACATCTCCCCCAAATCATGCCTAATAAGCTATGTGCGGATTTCACCTGCAAGGGCCACGAATGCATGAGGGAGAATTGCTCTTTTAAACATCCACGCACTGCCAAGGAACTTCAGAAGGCATTTTGCATCCAAAGGAGTAGGGTGGTTAAATGCATGGCATTTTTCTCAAGTCGATGATCTCCTGTGGAGGCAGCTCCTCTACTGGGAGGAAAGGAGGGAGCTGGAAAATCTTCCACTCATAAGACGGCTTGATTCGCTTTGATTCTTACTGCATCTACATTAGCATATACTTTTGGAATCAGGCTGATCACGTTTCATATCCTGTTTGTTTGTCAGAATGGGCTCCTCCATCACCGCTGCCATTGGTGTGCCAAAGCAGCCCGGCCACATCATTTGATTGCCAGATTAGCAATAAACTACATGGTAATTTAGTGCTACGTCAACCAACAAAGTGTGCATTCCAGCGCAGACAATGCAACCCCGCCGCCCCAGTTCCATCATCCATGACCCCTGCCTTGCTTATTGCGTGGACAGCTCTGCCTGCCATTCCATCACCAGAACAGACCCCAAGTCCATCGACCATAGTCCCTGGCACAAAAGAAAAACGTTGCATTCTGGACCAATATGAGCGCAACTTTGGTGCTGGATACCCAGACTCTATTATCACCAAGAAGAAAGGTAAGCATGATGATTCGCCCCCTGTGATCCGTATGCGACCTGCTGTGGACAAATATTATTGAATGGACACAATCACGTTGCACTATGTCATTGCTATCATCATGCAAGACTATGCTGCTTTCGCTCCCACCGAGCTCAGGGCCATCCGACTGTTGGATAAGGATTTTTCGATATTTGTCCCAAAGTGCTGCACTGGCTCAAGGTAGATTTCTCACCACTACGCGAACCACGCTACGATTATGAGAATCAAACGATGATTGACCCATGCCAAGTCCTCATGGCAAATGCAGCCATGGTCCACTTTGGCCTTGACCCTGGACATATCATTCATTGGCTGGCTGGCGAATACACTGGTCACCATCGCAATTTGCATTCTACTCTAGCCGCTATTCGTGATCTTATCTCCATAGAAGATTACCAGCACATGAAGAGAATCCTTCTTCACGGTTGCCCGGCCAAGTTGACATTCAATGGGCCCCTTGATAACAAGCTCGAGATGATCAAACAAGAGAATTCAAAAATTTTTAACAAGAACATCAACCTTGTCCTGAAAACCATGAACAAAGAAGATCGCTACAGCCACCTCGTCCCACTAGATGAAACTATGTGTCATTTTTCACCACATTGTCGCCATAAAACTCAGACAATGGTTATTAAAAAAGGTAAAAATGATCGTCTGTGTTGGGATGGATCAACAACAATGAGGCCTACAGACATTGTCATGAACCAGATCACCCCATTGGCTAAGGAAGCTCCCATCATGTTCGGCCACGTCAAGATGCAAATGTATACTGACATTTACAACACATGCGTCAGTTCTCCGAAGTCTATCATGATGCTCGCGGCAGCCGACATCAAAGCATGCTTTCGTTTTGCACGTGTGCATGCATATACTATAACCTGGCTATGGCAATGGTTGTTGGATCCACCGCTTCGGCATCGAGCTGGGAACCTTTCCGCCAAGCCATCGAGGCTCTCTCCATATTGTACCTTGATCGCCCAGATCTTGTCGAGAAGCACCGCAAGTATCTTGATATGCTCTCATTAAAAACAACAGAGGATCACCCTACCGATCTCACACCGGCTGTGCCATGTGCGATCAATACAGGAATTTTGGATGAGCATAAGAACCTGATTCCATGCCCAGCAAGAAGATGCACTCCTACTTGCTCTTTCCAAGGGGCATGTGGAATTAGTCCTGGCTGCTCTCATCAAGGCAATATTTGTGGTCATGGGCGCCCCTGTCAAAACCATCCGTCAGTGCCCATTGGCCCAGGACAAATAGATGTCATTGATCATCAGTCCCAGGCAGGTCATGTTGGGCCTTGTGATCAACATTACTGTGTTGTCATCAGTATTCCGGACGAAACATCCAAGATGTCCGCCTATTGCCTAATAGCACATGGCACTGTAAAGGAAGCTCAGGAACTCACAGGCAAGCTCGGCCATCTGGCTGAGGGAGCCACTTGGATCTTCCACCTCCTCACCCATCTCTAAGCCTCCATCACGTACACGCTATCAGAGAACAAGCGCCTTCTGCAAGACTCATTGCCAGAGTTCTGGTACCTCATTTCGTCACTGAAGACAGGCCGCTTCACTTGCTCAGTCAAGGACCAGGTCCGTCACAAATTGTTCACCCTCAAGAGGTCAGCGAAGCTAGTCCATCAAGCATGCTACCAATACAACATCTACAATATGATGCGCCAGGAAATCGAATTCTTTCACGAGAAGCTCGCCCCAACCTCTGCAGTGTGCTGGAAATCACCAATTGCCCACATTATTCCACATATGCCTACTTTTACCACATTTGGTGACAGCTGCCTCAAGGGAGCTGGCGGGTATTCCATCTCTCTCGGATTCTGGTGGCACCTGCCATTTCCGGACGAGATCAAGTCCCGAACCCTATTACACAAGCAAGATAACGCCGATGGCCAACTGATCTCAATAAATGTCCTCAAGTTTATCACGGTCATCATCAACTACTGTGCCGCATTGCATTTGATCCTGATGGAGAATGTCACCGATCACAGATACCCCGTCCTCCTCAACATCACAGACAACACATCCGCACTGAGCTGGACCACAGGACCTTGTCAAAAATCAAAACTGGGTCGCTTGCTTGCACGCTTTTTCTGCTCGTTACTCATCAACTCACCATTGGGGGTCAACTCCCAGTGGATCTGTACCAGCTAATATCGAATATCTGTAAATTCGGTAAATTCGAATTTACAGATAAGGCTCCTCCGTATATTCGAAAATGGGGGTTTTGAGGTGCCCCTATTTTCGAAGTTACGGGCTTTTTTAGTCATTTTGTACATTCTATATTCGA
>JALLPB010003356.1:0-11694 GCA_036939975.1 Cyclostephanos tholiformis | reverse complement strand
ATGGTTGTGTTCTATTTAAAGTGCATCCGAAAGGAGCGCGCCAAAAATTGTAAATCAAGAGCCCACGAAGGACCAATACTAAAAAAGTCTCGTAGAAAAAGAATTTTAATTCCTACGCATACATCATACAAAACCCCCCCAAAAAAATTCCGACTAAATTAGATGGCGCTTTCTGCCCTTCACCTGTCTCTTATGCCCCGGCTTCAACGGTAGCACCACTCTATTCAAATCTGAGAGAGAGATAAAAGTCTTTTTTCTTATATAATCAATATACCTCTATATATAAAATAATTGAGACGGAAACCTTTCGTGGTAATTGTACTAATCGCGATAAGTAAATAGCTTTGAAATCTCGATGGGGAATGTTTCGAGGCTTGAAAAGTTTGGTGGGGATTTTTTTTTTTTCAGGGACGCCTCAGAAGAGACACATACCTACTCTACAGATTGAATATCAGTTAGGAGTCTAATTAGAATTTAATTATTTCGTCATCACTGCCAGATCCCTAGTGGGAATAGTGACCGGTACCATTGTAATTCTCTCTTCCTTTCTCAAGGATCATTATTTGATTTGCATTCTGCAATATCTGGAGAAATCTCGGCGACATATTATTATCTCTCGGTATTGTAGAGAAGATTTGATTTATGAGAGATGCCCCCACGAATCCACAAAATATTATTATTTGCCATCATTGGTTCGCGGGTCGTCCCGACCTTGGTATCATCAATCGTCATATTATATATTCCTCGTCATCACTTCATTTGCGATCCAACCGCTTGGAGAGATTAGATACATTTGTTTTCGCGTTTCCATTCGCGACTGTCTGCATCTTCCGGGGGCGGAGTGGGGCAATACGTTGCTCTCGTCTGTAATATATATATATATATATAATAAAATATAATACAATATGGGCTGCAGCTCGAGCAAGTCGACGGTGCCCGCGACTGTGAGTTTTTGTTTTTTTGTTCACTTTCCCATCCTCCCTCCATCTCTATCACTATCTCTCCTCCTTTTCCTCGTTCGGAAAAGTCTCACCATGTGCTAACATAATATAATGTTGTATATTCCCCTCCCTCCACATTCGCTTCCTCCTTCGCCCGCCGCGGGCATGACCATAATTCATATATATATATACATATACAACGAAAAAAACAAAAAACGTACGAACGAACGAACGAAATAAAGACGACCTCATCCGACAAGGTCGCGCGATCGTCGTCTGCCGTGGTGGTCGCAGGCGGCTCCAAGGCCAAGTCCGATGGCGTTGGAGGAGGAGGCGGCGGCGTCGCGTCGTCGTTCGACGATGCTTACGCCCGCGGGAAGAAGGTGCGAGGAGGTTTGGGGGGGGGGGTTGGGGGCGGGGGGGGCGGGTCGCCGTCGCCGTCGCCCGTCGTGTCGCCGTCGTGTGTTTGTGTTTTTTTTTTCGNGGGTGAGAGAGAGGGGTAGAATTTGAGTGCGCGGTTCGGAGGGAGGGATGGAGGGATGGATGGGATGTGTGTTGATCCTTCCCCGCCCGTGAAACGTGGAACGTAGTACACCGGACGGGCGCACTCGAGGGGGGGTATAAGTGATGTCGTACGACGAGGAGTGGTGGAGTTTTACCATCCTCACATTCCAAAAATCGTTCCTTTTTTTTATCGCCATTGTTCGTTATGTATGTTTTCGTCATTGTTCGTGGAAATTAAATCGTCCCCCCCTTTTCCTCCATCCCTCCCCCCCCCCATCACTCTCCGTTTTCGAATATATATATTTATATATTAATACAAAAAACGACGCGTCGGACATATATAAACCGGGATCAGCTGGGAGAGGGGGCGTTTTCCGTCGTAATCGAGGCGAGCAAAAAGGGCACGTCGGAATCGTACGCCGTCAAGGTGGTGACGAAATCGAAGCTCTCGAGGGAGGACGAGATCGCGCTAAAGGACGAGATCAACGTCCTGAACGAGCTTAAGCACAAGCACATCATACGGCTGTACGCGGTCTTCGAAGAGAAGGCGTACTGGTATCTCGTGACCGAGAAGATGACGGGGGGAGAACTCTTCGATAGGATAGTTTCGAAGTCCTTCTACAACGAGAAGGAGGCTCGGGACGTATGCAAGATACTGTTCGAAGCGATAGGGTTCTGTCACTCGAAGTCGGTCGCGCATCGCGATCTGAAGCCGGAGAACCTCCTACTCCAGTCGGAGGACAGCGATTCCGACATAAAGATCGCCGACTTCGGCTTCGCGAAGAAGGTCCTAACTCCCAACTCCCTAACGACGCAGTGCGGCACGCCGGGTTACGTAGCCCCCGAAATCCTCGAGGGCATCGCATATGACACCAAATCGGACATGTGGAGCCTCGGCGTTATAATTTACATCATCCTCGGTGGTTATCCCCCCTTCATCGAGCAGAATCAGCGCGAGCTATTCCGCAAGATACGCAAGGGACAGTACGAATTTCACGATGAGTACTGGGGATCCGTCTCGGCGGACGCCAAGGACTTGATCTCGTCTTTGCTTACGGTCCAGCCCTCGAAGCGAATGTCGGCCGATCAGGCCTTGCAGCACAGGTGGATGTTGCAGGACGCCAGCGTACTCGCGGCGAAGGACTTGGGAACGAACCTTCTGGAGCTGAAGAAGTACAACGCCAAGAGGAAGTTCAAGGCTGCCGTCAATGCTGTAAGTTGTTGTTTTATTTTGGAGGGGGGAGAGAGGCTGTCGTTGATAATTGGAATATATGCTAACTCGTCGATATCATCATCTCTTACATAAAATTCACCACAGGTCATCATGGCAAACAAGTTAACATCTCTCGGGGCGAACTTCCAGGACAATCTGAAGGGATAGGTATTCTTTCATCCTGCCTCAAGTTGAATCATGTTTGTAGTCGTTTTTATATGTTGGTCCCTTCCCCCACGGATGAGCCTTAATCAGATGAATTGATTGTTAAAACCGAAAAGGTCTGCTTGCGATAATGTCAGTCCAGTCGGTCATATAGATTTTTAGATACTGCTTAAATGGTTTATCTGTGAAGTAAAACATGCTTTATCTGTAACATGCCCCCTGTGAAGGCCTCCACCCATCGCAGCCAACGGCAGATGCCAGTGATTCTTAGCCTTAACACAGAAGTAGTAGATGGTTGCCCAAAAATAGATTCCTTTCAGAACCTGCAACATAAGAAACTATGTTAGTATTCGTTGCATCGTCATGGCATCGCTTAGCGGGTCGCCAATCACAGCAACTTCGATCTATTAACTGCAGTGCCTTTGCCTAAGAAGCTTATTCCACATTTGATGATAATATTTGCTGCTGAGCCTTTGGCAGATTTTCATGGAGACGTTGCGGAAGATTGATGACACCACCATGTTTCTGTATATCCATGGAATCTTTGTATGCCCTTTTTGATAAGAACAGACAGCCAGTTATCAGTCAACGTCAATGCTATTGAATAAGTGGAAAAAATTAAACCAATGCATAACTCACCTCGCGTAAGCAATAGCATCCTTGTCAAACAGATCAAATGCACCACGAGGCCTCTCCGAAGCCTGACGGCATAACTTATATAGCTTGCCTACAAGCTGGGTAGCAGCCCGTTGTTCGGGGAAGTCGCTGTCGATCCAAAATCGAAAAGGAGTGGGTACTCGCATCAAAATCAAGAAAAACAAAACACTTACACTACTCACAGCATTTTGTCCTGCGCCTTGCTCAGCCACTTGCTGTCTGAACTTTTTGCAAATTTAGTCTCTTTGACCACAGTCTTGACTACCCCAGCTGGCAGTTCCAGCTTGAAGAGTTGTCGTCTTGCCTTTGACGTCGGTTTGTCATCGCTATGAATCAAACAATTCATTATTTTTTCATCCCACATGACAAAATAATCTAGCAGATAGTCAAATGACCAACAGCGGGATGAGAAAACGGATGCGAGATACTGAGTTGTTAAAGAGTTGAGATGTCATTGTTTCCTTACCATCACCATCAAGATCACCATCTGTCATTCAGAGTGGAATGAGACAATACAATATCATTTTGTAAGTAATTTTTGAAGGACAACAAATGACCTGGAAATATCATACCTGCAATCACACACGGCAAGGGTGTTGATCCCTCCTTTGACCTAGGGAAAATGATAGTGCCAAATCTATAGCTACAAAGCACTTCCCAATCATCATTGCTCATCTGTTTTGGTTTGCTTCCAATGACAGATACCAATTTTGCATCTGTGGGTTCCAAGCATGGACTTCGAGAGAGGTACACCTTTTTATGGACTTTACCAAACAGCGCACGACTGTTGTCATTGCCAGTGGTATATCCAGAAATAAATACTGTTTTTGGTGGAAGGAACCCAGTCGGATCTATGCAACCCTTCAAATGAGCTAAAGCAATGAAGAAGGTAAATTCCATGCTACATGCGTATCGAGAGAAAACCAAAAACACCAAGACAAATCGTCAACATACCGTGTTTCAAGTACTTTGGACTTTTGGCAGACTTCGTGTATACGTTTACATCTGACACTTTGACGCCGTACCCAATAAACATCCGTTGATACATATTACTTAGCGGTTTTCTGCGATCATTCACCATCCAAGTCTTGTTCGCTGGTGCCGCTTCGGGATCCAAAAAGCGACCCATTTGAATGTTTTCCTCACTTGGAAAGCTATTCTTGATGACAACAATTGCAAAGCTCTTCGTGCAGGTCTCGCTGGGCGGGACCTTGATCATGCTGCTTGGTAGCTGAATGCAAGAAATCCCTCGCTTCTTTAGTAGCATGCCCTTAGCAAAACCTATTGTCGGACCAATGATACGAACTTGAATTGAATCACATTTATATTTCGTCACCCCGGCATTGAAAAAATCCTCTGGATAGAAACCACAGCCTTATGCGACGTGAATTCGAGTATCCAAATGCAAACGATGTTGGGGTGGTGACCTATTGAACAAACTCTGGGCGCACAGATTAAATTCTTACCCTCATGACCTTCTTCTTCTATTATCTCGATGTCAGAAGCCTCGATTTTGATTATGTTTTGAGCCTCCGCTTTAAGATGAGCTGCGTTGATTGAGATAAATTGAATGAAGGGTTTTATAATAAAACAAGGGGTAACATATAACCTTACCAAGCCTGGCCACGACTTTCTCTGGTTTCAACGAGCCAAAACAGCAGAGTTTATCAAGCTCCTTCTGAAGTCCTATCTTGTTGATATACATCAGTTCAATGCGTTTCACTTGCGCAAATTGCATAACCCCACCCTTGTTGTCCTTGTCCACTTTTGCAGAGGCCAGCCAGTATCTCTTGCCACCCTGTGTTGTATCACAAAGAAACAGCATGAAAACCCGATGAGATTAGTGGGTGGGCATTCTCATACTCGTAATTATTAATTTTCACTTACATATGTCACCATCTTCTCCGGAGGATTTTCATCATTAAGCGTTTTCTCGATACGAAGAGTTCGGCCTTTAAAGTACATACTGAAGAAAGATAGCTTAGTCCTCTGATTGAAACAAAGTATCTTGATTTCACTACTGTTGAGGCCATCATCAAAAGTTGGTTCAGAAGAGCGGTCAAAAAAATCGTCCTCATCATGCAACGACGAATGAGCCAGGCTACTGCGGCGATTTTTGGATGAGTTGATAGCAGGACTATTCTTGCTTTTTGATTTAGTGCTCGCTTTGGGCAGCTGCGTTGCCGACTCATGGCTAGTCTTTTGCAACATCTTCGACTTCGAAACACTTCGGTCGGGCCTCTCACTACACTCCTTCTTGCCCGGTCTCGTCGCATTTGGATCGCCAGGACGCTCCTCTTCATGGCTAGTCTTCTGCAACCTCTTCGACTTTGAAACGCCTCGACCGAGCTTCTCACTACACTCTTTCTGAACCGGTCTCGTCGCATTTGGATCGCCAGGAGGCTCCTCTGGAAGGTAAAAACTGGTTTCTCGCCTGTGTCCAATTCCAATATGAAGTAGCACTTAGTATCATCCGAAAAATTTGTTCTAGCAATTCGACCAGCGTAGAGTGCTTTGTCGTCACAGCCATTCCACCAGTTCCCAGGGACTTTCATACGGAGCCCAACAAGTGATTGAGCCCATTTCTGGTCAATGGTGACGGGTTTGTGAGAAGCAGCTTTTTTGTTTCTCTTTGACACTTGTTCCTTTGTCGCCTCTTGTAACACTGGAAGTGCGTTCTTCTTAGACTTGGACGAGTTATTTCTCATGGAGGCTCTTTTTTCCTCAGTATTATTGCATTCATCGAGATCAGGAAGTTGAAATTCTTCCTCATCATCATCTGACTCGGATGTCTGCCCCGCTTGATTTAGAGGTTCGCTTCCAAGGATTGGACTCATCTCGCGAAAGCGACTGAGAGTAGGATTTGACACAGCCGGCTTGCTCGCAATCATCGTTTCCTTCATGGACGACGACAACGCCATCGATCCTGCGACGGCGTCCAATTTCTCCCGTCTCCTACGCACCATCGATGGCGGGATATCCTCATCATGCAACGACGAAGGAGCTCGGCTACTGCAGCGATTTTTGGATGAGTTGATAGCAGGACTATTCTTGCTTTTTGATTTGGTGCTAGCATTTGGCAGCTGCGTTGCCGACTCATGGCTAGTCTTCTGCAACTTCCTTGACTTCGAAACACTTCGGTCGGGCCTCTCACTACACTCTCTCTTGCCCGGTCTCGTCGCATTTGGATCGCCAGGAGGCTCCTCTGGAAGGTAAAAACTGGTGTTGGTAGGATGCTCTTTGTCCGCATAACAACGAACGGCATCATAACGCATTGGGTAAGTCTCGCCTGTGTCCAATTCCAATATGAAGTAGCACTTAGTATCATCCGAAAAATTGATACTAGCGATTCGACCAGCGTAGAGTGCTTTGTCGTTACAGCCATTCCACCAGTTCCCAGGGACTTTCATACGGAGTCCAACAAGTGTTTGAGCCCATTTCTGGTCGATTGTGACCGTTGCCCTCTTGATAGGCGACGATGCTATCGATCCCGTGTTGGCGCCTAATAACTCCTGTCTTCTATGCATGATCAACGCTGGGAGCGGATCCACCAGCCTTTGCACATCGCACGAAGGTGACAGCCGCGATGACGTTGCGGTCGTGGCTCCCTTTTTGTTTGATTTGGTTGCTCGATTCTTATTCTTTGTGGAAGATAACGACCCAATTCTGATTGAAGATCTATTGGCAACAGTCATTTTTGTAACAACTCTCTGCCCTTGCGCTCTGATAACTCGTTTCATTTTCTGCTCAGGTTCGTATGAGCTAGCAGCAATTGAAACACTCCCGTGCCTTCCCCGTGTATATACATCTATCTCTCCATTTGGCTTGGGCGCTCGTTGGCCATTCCGCCCCCGCCCTCGAGGAAGATTCAAAGAGCTTGGATCATCGTTCTGGAGGGGAGAAACCACCTGAATGCGCTCGCTCTCCACTGTGATTCTCCTGTAATCATTCCAAGCTTGCACTTCGTCGTTATTACACAACCTCCTCAGCTCTTCGAATTTGCAAGCTTCCTCGTGCGTTTTGAATTCAATTCGTTGAATGGGAGATATCCAATGGCGGCGAATCCGCCCTGCCTTCTTCACAAACTTGGGGGTCCAATTCGGCCCAGGTGGAGGCGGATTACTTCGAGACTCTGACTGCACATCGTACTGGAGGAAAGAAACCACGTATATTTTTTTCCCCGTTGTGATTCTCCTGAACTCCGTCCATGCTCGCACTTCGTCATTATCGTGCTTTTTCCGCAATTCTTCGAAAACGCACGCTTGCTTGTACCAGCTGAACTCAATGCGCCGAATGGGAGATAACCAATGGGTACGATTCTGCCAGGAGTCCTTCGCCACTTTGGAGGTCCAATCTGGTCCTGGTGGCGGAGGATTCCTACTCGACCCTATCGTCGTCTCGTCATATTGAAAAGGCGCTACGACGTACGTGTCCTTCCCAACCGTCATCTTTCGATACTGAGCCCAAGCTTGTATTTCATCGGCGCCAAACTGCTCCCTGAGCTTTTCAAATGCGCATGCTGGCTTGTATTTACGAAACTCGATCTTCCTCACGGGAGAACGCCAATAGCAACGATGAGTTCCGACAGCTTCGGTTACCGCACTGGCCGTCCACCCCGGCCCTGGCGGTGGATTCCTCTGCCCCGGAAGTAACGTCGTCGACGAGCCTTGCTCGTCGTACTGGAAGGGATCAACCACCATAACTTGTTCGACCCCGGCCGTGACTCTCCTGAATTCCGTCCAGGCTCGCACTTCGTCGTTATCGTACATTTTCCTCATTTCCTCGAAAACGCACGCTTGCTTGTACCATTTGAACTCAATGCGCCGAATGGGAGATAACCAATGGGTGCGATTCTGCCTGGAGTCCTTCACAACTTTGGAGGTCCAATCCGGCCCCGGCGGGAGAGTATTCCTCTTTGGGGTCTCGACATTAGCGAGGGGCTTTTTCCTGCCAACAACATTATTGGGCCACCGCGCGAGCCTCTTCACATCCTCCTCCTCCTCCTCCTCCTCCTCCTCCTCCTCCCCATCGTCGATGTAGTCCTCGTCGATGTCACGATCACGATCGTTTTCGATGTCTCCCATCGAAACGTCGTCTCCTCCCAATCCATCCCCCGCTCGGGGGGGTAACATCCTCGCCCTACCACCCTTCCTCCCCCGTCGATGTTTATCCTCGTCATCGTCTTCGTCATCATCGTTGAAGTCATCGTGGACCCCCCTTCCTTTGTAGTTCACGTCGTCGAGGTCGACATCCCCCCCCAAAAATACATCGTCATTCGACATCATCATCCCCCCCCCCTCATGATCGTCGTCGTTGGCGAATGCCTCCATCTCGTTCAGGTCGATGACGAATTCGTCTAGCATTCCCCCATCGATCGCATCGATGCCTCCATCATCGCGATCGTCGTCGTTGACATACGCATCGACATCGGCATCGGCGCGGAGTGGCGATGGGCCGTACGTATTTCCCGCCACGTCGTCGTCGCGATGATCCGCCCCTCGTCCATCCACCCTCGCGGCGCATGATCGACTCTCCGGACCATCCCAACGTGCCATCTCCTCCTCCCACTCTTCCTCGTCGTCCTCGTCATCGTCATACTCCTCCTCCTCTTCCCCATCGACGTCGTCGTCGTCGTCAACATCGTCGTCCTTTCCGACGGGAAGGGGCCGGAATTCCCCCGAAACGCGACGTCTTAGCGTCCACGGGGGTGACCAGTCCTCGTCGTCATCATCGTCGTCATCCTCGTCATCATCCTCGTCGTCATCCCCGTCGTCATCCTCCTCGTTCAAATCCTCGTCGTCGTCATCAACATCGTCGTCGTCGTCGTCGATGTCCAGTTTGCGATGACGACGACGACGAGGGGGAACGATTACGACGCCATCTCGCGACGACGACGACGACATGCCGTCCGATTCGTCGACGACGACGTCCACCATTCACCCTCCCTTCGAGCGGGTAGGATTGCGACGATGGATGATGGATGATGGATGATGCCGACCGATCGGATGTTGTTTTTTTTTTCTTTTCCCCTGCCCTCTCCCCCCACTACTAGTTTTTCTTTTCTCCTTCCCCAGCTTGACCCGGCTACCACTTTACCTCCCTCTCTCTCTCGCTGTAGTAGCTAGTAGTAGTGTTGTGCTCGTTTCAACTCCCTCCTCTTTTTCGTAAGTGCGGAGAAGGTGATAATAAAAAGGGCCGGGCGAGGGCTGGCGGGGGGGGAGACATCATAGGCTTGGAGGAGTTGAGATGCGTCGTGGGCGATCTTTTCTCGCTTTTCCCCTCGCTCCTCGCGACGGCACACACACACTCACACACACAAAAGAGAGGGAAAACTTTTCTTGTCCAGAGATATTATATTTTTTTACCATTTATTTTTGAACGAGGAAATAACCAGCCTTTGGAGACCACGTAGTACTGTCTACGGTGTTCTACGTAGGAATGGTGTCTCAAAAAGGCTTGAATGATCCCGCCACACCCTCTCGCCCTCTCACTCCTCTTTTTATCGTCCCCTTCCCCACACCATGCATAACCTTCTACACACTATCGGCTCGCGATGTATATCACCGTTTGGTCCCAATCGCCCGATGAGGCGAGCACCGGTGATGTTTCTAGAATATGGGGAGACACTTTTACATTTTAAAAGATCCTCGTCGTGGTTCGTTGCATAAAAAGCTAAATAATCGGGCTTAAGGGGGGCGGCGATGGCACAAAAGGTATTGCTTCACATTATGCGTGTATTACTTACACGATGATTACTTCTGCTTTGTTTGATCATTGTGTAATTGTAGATCATTTTGATTCCTATGCGATTGATTTCCCCCCTGCTCACATGGTCTGGATGCCGCCAGAACCGTCCCCACTACCTCTACGGGATAAGCCCTATGTCATAAGACAATGGAGAAAAAATCCCCACCGTTTTGATCCAGCAAAAATCACTGGATCTCCAATACTATGAGTTGGGTCACAATTGAGACAAATTGAGTTGACAAGTTCCCAGCGGGCTCAGAGCAAGCTCACCAGAGCAGTTTTAGTGTTTTTTTAATAGGAATAGTAGAAAAGCTAGCTCTGTATTCTTGTAAGTAGAGAGTATATGATTACCCTACATAGGACTTGATTTTTTGGAAAATGGCTGTGAGACTGACAGACTACAACTCACTCCCTCCCAACATAATTACAATCACCCCCCCCCCTCCCTCCCCCAATTTTGATGACACTGTTCTCGCCAACAGCAAGTCTGGTGCCATCAATTCTTCACGTCTGCCCCCCCCCCTTGACCACCCCTAACATCCTGCGGCACCAGCGCACTGCCTGCTATGACCATAGTACAATGACCTCCTTGATGACCACCACCACCTCATTGTGGCCATGCTGCCCAGTGTTCATTATGCTGGGCCCTGGAGCTACTGACCCTGCCGGCATATTGGCACAGGCTCATGCAGAGCTTGGCCTAGCACTTCAGCCTGAGCAGTCTTGTTGCAAGCCAATCCCTCCATCGAACAGGGGCTTGACTGGATACCCAGTGTCTGGTTCCGAAATGAACAACTTTGAAATTAGAATGCCGGCAAGCAGACCAATGTCTCCAGATCCACCCTCTACCACTGGTCAGACCATCTGAAGATCCCCTGGCTCTCACCACAGACAGACCATTGTGAGTCAGGCTCACATAAATGCCAAAACCAACAATAATAGAACCAAGATCCTATAAATAATCTAAGTATTTGTTACCATCAATACTGCTCTCCTTCACCGTCATATGAATATTATTTTGCTGATAGTGGACTATCCTCGGGGATGCCACAAAATATGTGGCTGACCAGGCCCATGCAGTGTTCATTCATCCATTGAGCTAACACGATGGCTCCCATCAAGCCAATGATGGCTCCCATTGAGCCAACATCAGCTCCCATTGAGTCAAGTACTCCCATCAAGCCGACATGGCTCCAATGATGGCTCCCATTGAGATTAATGCTCTCACTATCCCTACTTATCATGTTCCAAGGGTGTGGGTCTTGTTCACATGACTCTAAGCATCTCCTAGGGTGTTCCCCCAAATCAACCCCCAGATCTCCTCACCGGTGATTACTTCCTCTCTCCCAATCTCTCATTGAGACATATGGGACTGGGTGCCTCAGAAACCCAATTTTAGCCAATCGTAAACTTTAGTGTTATTGTGAGGTATTTAATTACTATTTAGTAACCATCGAAGTTATCCTG
>JALLPB010003220.1:0-11922 GCA_036939975.1 Cyclostephanos tholiformis | reverse complement strand
GCTAACCCTTAGCTAACCCTTAGCTAACCCTTAGCTAACCCTTAGCTAACCCTTAACTAACCCTTAGCTAACCCTTAGCTAACCCTTAGCTAATGGATAAAGAGTAACGTGTCATTGTTGAGAGAGAAGAGAGTTTTTATTTTTTGTGTTCGCTTAGTTATCATATTCCCTCAACCTCAATACTAAAATACAGCAAACTAACGCGTCAATTGATTTAAGTTTGGTATTAACATAGGACTACCGGAATTGTAACATTTTAAAATTTCATCATATTGTTCCTACGTTGACGTTTGCATTCCTCTTCTCTCCATGCCTTTGAATGCATAGAGTTCCTATCCATCATTCATCCTCCTCATCCTCATCCTCCTGGTTCACATCCTCCCCTTCCTCCTCTTCGGCATCATTGGAATCATTTTCATCTCTACCCAGTCTGTAGCAAAGTTCCAATTTTTCATCCCTAATCCTTTCAATTTTATTAGCTAATTCTCTCATGGTTGGATCCCCATTCTTCAAAAACGCCAAAAAAGTGTGTGATTTGAATTTTTTGATCAACTTTTTGAGTATGTCGTACTGATCATTGGACGGTTTCATTATGGATTCAACGCGTTCGCCATCATCGTCGTTCGTCAAGCTATTACTAGTGGTTTCTTCTAGGAATATGCCCCTCATGTTTGCAATGATGTATTCATCATTGCCTATTTTCTCTTCTTCTAACATCCTGACAAAACACATGATATTTGGTGACCAAACGAACTCACGGTTCTCGTCATCATCATCTTGACTCGTAAACCAATCATCTTGTTGAAACAGGTCATCCATACTGGAAGCATTGTTCTTGACATCCAGATTCTTTCTCGTTGATTTTCTTCCAGACTTTCTCTTCTCTGCAATAACACCAATGTGCAGGTGAATTGCAAAAGAAATGGTGATGAATGAATAGAAATCGGTGGGTAGTTTTTCTTTTTCGGCCTCTTCATATTTTCCTGTGATCCTTGTAAACCAAGCGGGAGGCGTTGGATTGATTCCATGCTTGGAGAAAAATTCCAGAGTAGGTTGAAGAGCAAGCTTGATAAGGCTGCTAATCGAGTGATCGAGCTGTTTTGTATGACAAATCATGCTTGTGTAATAAACTGAGGTGTGGATCGTGTGTATCATGCAAGTCACCCAAATGTTGGTCGTGTCTTTTTCGGGCGCACGAGTTTGACGGATCTGATCTATCTGGTCTGCGGCAAAAAAATTCCATAATTGGTCACGCGATTCACTCGATATGCGTGTCCACAGAAGCACTTGAACTGTTTCATACAAGCTTGAATCAAAATCCAGCTCATACCTTCTTGCAGTGTAGAGATGCTTGATTTGTTTGTTCTTGAGAAGTGGTTTGAGCGGTGTAAAATGGAATAAATCGCAATGAAGTGACCATTTTTTGTTGACCTTGAATAATTTTTCTATAAATTTGTCTCTTTCTTGTCGAGATCGAAATGACAAATGAAGTTTCGAAAAACTCCTAAAATTTCGTTGAAATCCATTATCGCAGAGTAGAGCAGTTATTTTTATTGCTTCGGGCTCTAAATTGCTTTCATCTAGAGTCTCATGTCCACCGGAAAATTGTTCGGAAAATTTATTGATTAAATACTTCATGACTTCTCTTCTCCCATGTTCTCTTTGACAGCCCTGATAACTTTGAGTCAAGTTAGACAGATCCAGCATTTCCTTGACGAATTCCTTGTTCAGTCCATGGGCAGTGGGAAGAACAACATCTGTTGAAATCATAACGTTGCAAGACTTTCTATAATATTCGTGGTAAGTCATAACAGTTTCAAGGGCCGTGAGACGATGGATACCATCGACGACGTGTGCCACAATTTTGGTTTGTCTTGCCAAATTAGTGAAGATGAACCTCCGTACAAAACAGCAAAGCTCCCAAAAATCAAGCATGGTAGCGTCACCCCTGGAAAATTTGTCTAATTCTTCTAACACAATGTGTTTGTAGCTAGTGTGATCTGCTTCTGGATCATCGACTTGTGGCCATTCACGATTCGCAATGAATTCACGGGCATATGCGAGACAATCATTATCCTGGTGCTTATCAGTATTCTGGAGTGGGATCGTTTCCCGAAGCAAATCGAGGTAAACTGACATCCATTCTGTTAGTGACCTTTCCTCAGTGTTGTTGTCTATTTCTATTTCACCACGCAGCCATTGTATTCCTTCCTTTATTGTCTTTGCTGTTAATGCCTCCGCAAATAATTCCGTGCTGGAAGCTGCAGCCTTGCCAAGTACAGATTTCATTGCAGCCTTGCCAAGTACAGATTTCATTACGAGGCATTCATCAATGGATGAGCTATCATCACTTGCGACGCGATGGACAAATGAGGTGAATACAATTTTAAACGTATGTCCCATAAGGAAAGAGGGGTGAACATCTTCCATTGATGCCTGAATGACCAAGGACTGGTTTGTGCAGTAGACCCCAAACCGGGTCACATCAACATTCCTATAATTGACACGCATGGAAAGGGTTTTTGGAACATATTCATCGTAAAATGTGTATTGATGATACAAAAGGCAGGGGAATATCCCAGCGCAGATGGAATACGTTCCTATAATTTCCTTAATTTTATCATTCATTTGAAAAAATTATGAGGTATATCATCCTACACCGCCCAACCCCTGTTACCACGTTACGCCATGCCACCGTTCCGCCAGTCCGCCATTCCGCTGTTCTGCCGTTGATTGTGCCATCCCGCCATTATTTTTTTGGCGGCTTGAGGAGGGGTTACCAATAGCGTGACTCCGTAGCCTAATAGTACTCAGTAGACTGCATAACATGGTATTAGTACTAGTTAATAGTACAAAAAAAATAGAAAACGTCGGTTGAATTTTAACATCATCTAATAATATTATATTTGTCATTGTGCATTATGGACGCACAAGTCAATTTCCGCTTCTAACTCTTTCCATACATAGAGTGCAAATTTCGACATAATCTGGGGTACTGGACTGATGATAATTGTCTATCATAATATGCGTATTCTCCTGCATAAATTCATGTACATTCCTCGCAAAGCCATCGAGAATCCCTCCGCAACAACAACAAGATTGAGCAATAAGAAGAGCTGCATCTGAAAATTGAACAGCTGCATCTGAAAATTGTTCTCCTCCTTGAAGTTCCGTTATCTCATCCATAAATTCCATGAAAGATAAATCAAATGCATTATTGCCTCCGTCTACTGGAGCAAAGTCATCATTATCAACATGACCTCGTGCCCCTCGTCTTGTTTGGGCAAGATATCTTCCATGCTGCTCCAAATCGTCTTGTTGTCTCATTTGTACCACAGCCCTTACAACAGGCGCCTCATCTGATTTTTGATTCTGACGTATTAATTGACGCATATGTTCCGTGCAAAGGTGCGATAACAAGGCTTCGTTGCGGACACAAGGTTCAAGACACACAGTACAGAGAGCTTCGGAAGTGTTGTTTTCATCAAACTCAAGTGACGCAAATCTTGTAAGGAGTTCATCAATGTTTCGAATGTTGTTTTGGATGTCACTATCATTCGAAGCGCTTTCCATACTACCACGAATCCCCCTGTAGTCAAACATGATTTCGAAAAGTTGTGACAAAACTTGCACGTCATGTGGATTTTTGGCCGTGGTTAAAAAATTATCCTCCTCCTCCCCCTCATCTCCTCTAGTAAAAATATCCTCCTCCTCCCCCTCATCTCTTGTAGTAACTCCTGTAGTACTAATAATATCATCATGGATCGTTGATAAGCTCCCCGGAGGAGATTTTTTTGCTGCTGCTGCTGCAGTAGTACCGACATTGTTTGTTGATGTCGAGCCGCCCTGAGGATTCACCCCGGCTACTACTACAGGACCATCATTGTTCGCTTGGTGTGAACTTGTGCCTTGGTGATTGTCAGTGGCATCGGAGTTAGGGTTAGGGGCGTCCTTTCGCTTCCTGTTGTCCCGATTTTCTCCTGCATTGTCTCCTTGAGGTGGCTTCATAGTACTCTTACCCTTCTTTTTCGTTTCACTTTTACTTTTCCTTTTGTTCTTTCCTGCACCCTTCTTTTTCGTTTTACTTTTACTTTTCCCTCGTTTTTTCTTTTCTGTTTTACGTTTCTTTTTTCCTGACGTGGTAGTTTTACTTTTCCCTTTTTTTCGTTTCTTGTTTCCTGCCGTAGTTGCGCCTGGGCTTACGCCATCCTCGCTGTCAGAGCCATCCTCCCTGTCAGAGCCATCCTCCCTGTCAGAGCCATCCTCCCTGTCAGAGCCATCCTCGCTGTCAGTAGTTGAGACAACTTCTTTAGATAATCGTTGTTGTAACTTGCGGAAATTCTCGTAGAGGGAGTTATCGTCTTCAGGTAGGAACAAATTCTTATCGACATGTTCCTCTATCAAAGCGGTATTTGTATCATGTGAGATGAGTCCGATTATGTAACTAAATTTTTTCTCACGTCCCCTTGGGTCAGCAGTGTTATCCCCGTCACCTTTCAAAACTTGATCTAAGACGGACTTTTGTTTGTTTGTTTTGGCTCGGGTTGTAAATCCACTAACACCGAGGTGACCGAAGTGACGTTGTAGGTGATCACTGAGCCATGATTTTTTGTTTGGAGAATTCTCCGTCGACTTACTCATTCGAAAGATATGACTCGTGGTTAGAAAGGTATCCAGGTTGGGGATAAGGGTTTGCTTGCTTGAACGAGAAATGACATCGTCAAGGACACCTTTAATATTTAGCAGAACTTTCCAAAATTGCTTCAGACGTTCCCGCTCATCGACACTGACATCAACATCTTGGTCAGTATAATATTTATTTTGGTCCCACAAGGCATTCACACCGAGCTTCTCGAAAAAATCGGAACATGTCTTAATTGCGCTGCCCAACAAGCAGAGGTAAATAACCTGCTGCGGGTTGTTTTGGATGGGAAATGTGTGATTTAAGACAAAATAACCTGATTTCCACGGCTTGTATGAGTAGTAAACTGACTCAATGACATTGAAATAAAAGTTCATGGTCCATCTCGACGCATCCAATTGGTTCCCTGGGCGTATTTGATAATAAACCATTGCGTTATTGTTGGAAAATAAGTCAATCAGGTGGTTGTAGTCATTTTTGCTGAACCTTGACCAAAGGAGGATCTGAGAAAGAATGTAAATTTGCGCAGGGATTTTCTTGTCATCTATCGTATGGAAACGATATTCATAACGTACTCCATTAAAAGGTTGCGATTGTACACCGTCGGTCATTGCCAATGCCACTTTTTCCATATCATTCCATTTTTGGAAGAAACTTGACATTCTGAAATTAGAGTCCCCACCGTGGAATAAGAAGTATTCCTCCCTTGCATATGAAACACTACCCCTGACTCCTCTTCGGAACATTCTTTTCAAGTGCGTAATCTCTTTAGTAGTATCATCAAGACCCAACTGGGAGCAGTGCCTTGGATTGGCCAGGATAACATTAATTATCGAGTCAGACATGCGTTCGACCCAACATGATATATAAGACTCGAGGAGATAGTATTTTTTTTTCATGTAATCTCTGCCCGATAGAAATGTATTCAGTTCCGACAGAAATGTTCCTCCTAATTCACTATCTTCTCTAATACCTCCCTTCAAGGTGGCCATATAAACATCCTGGCACGATACATCTCTTATCACAGAATACAATATCCCCAGGCAGTCCCAGAGATATGGGACTGTCGTTTCGCTTGCTAGTCTAGTCATTTCATGGAAGATAATTTCCCTTATTGTATGGGGCGTGAAATTTGCGTTCTTTTGTTGGATTTTGGTACTCAGTTCTTGATACTGCGAGATCAATCCGCGAATGTCGTCTTTCGTTTTAAAGGTCGGTAAGATGTACATGGCCAATGAAACTGTCTTATTTCGGTGTGGGAACAATCTAGCATAAGCGTCGATGTTGTCGTTGTCATGTTTAGACTTGTTGCTGGGATAGTGATGATATCCTACCAAAACACAATCAAGGGCGGCGATACGGTGGATACCGTCGATAATGTTAATGACGATTTTGGTTTGTTTGGCCAGATTCTCGTGGATGAATCGCTGGAGCCTGTAACCGTCTGATACTGCCGAAACACTGTTAAATGCAGGCAAGAGAGGGGATTGTCCACGATTCCATATCAAATTGGTAACTAAACCTTGTATCTCACCTCCTTGCCAATCCGCATTTTTCCATTCATGTTCTTGAATGAATTGAGTGAGATGGTCAACATTCATATCCATCGGAACTTTCTTCGACAGCAACTCGAGATATTTTTTTACACCATCAGATATGGTCAATTCGTCGTCCAATAAGAATTCCTCTTTGTCATGACCTACCATCAGCCATACCAGGGCATCATTCAGAATTTGGATAGTCAGAGGTATTGCAAAATGTTCTGATGAATCAGCAGAAAGGACCGACTGCATTGGGATAGAAGAAGTGTTGCCCTCGTCGTCGTTGTCGTTGTTGTCATTGTCGTCGTCACTCCCTTTGCACTTGAAAGAAGACAGGACAACATGGATAATTCCATCCAAGACCGAGCATGCCTCTTCCTGTGCCACTTCCTTTCTTAACTTGACTACCATGTTGCTATTTTCATCCTCGCATGTTATTCGGGCCAAATTCAAACTGCGTATGTTGCAAGGTATAGCTTGAGTATTTGGCACTGAGTTTCCATCATCGGCGCTGCTGCAATGCAGTTGCAAAAGGGGGAGGATCCGTACTAGTACTCCTTCAAGGATAGTGGGTAAACCTACTTCGATGGGAACAACAAATGGATATTTCTTTCCACGTGGCTTCCCCCCCCTGTTGTATCTCTGATCCTCTTCATCATCTTCTTCGTCATCATCATCGTCGTCATTATCTCGTGAGAGATTAGAATGTTGTGTCTGTGCCGTTGATTGCGATCGCAATTGCTTCACATTCCTCAATTGCTTCCCCTGCGCAGACGCAAATCCAACGGCATTACCCTCATTGTCGTCATCATCAGAATCATCGTTCCCTGGCGATAGAATAGAATCTTCGTCATCATCGTCATCCTCTTCGTCCTCTAGCGAAACGCCATCATCATCATCGTAATCCTCTTCGTCAGCATCGTCATTCCCTCGCGATGGATTAGAATGTTGCTTCTGTGCCGTTGATTGCGATCGCAATTGCTTCACATGCCTCAAATACTTCCCCTGCGCAGACGCAAATCCAACGGCATTATCCTCATTGTCGTCATCATCATTATCATCGTTCTCTCGCGATAGATTAGAATCATCGTCAACATCGTCATTGTCATCCTCTTCGTTCGATCGGAGTTGCTTCACATGCCTCAAATGCTTCCCCTGCGCTGCTTTCGCAAATCCACCTCCTTCGGCATTCTCCCGCAAGTCCCTACCCACCATTCGACTAGTTGTCTTTGTCTTTGCCATTTTATATTTTTCTAAGTTTTTGAGCTCAACACTAACAATGTAAACAAGTGCGCAGGAATGTATATCGATGAGGGCTAATCAAAACTTTGTTGGACAAGGATATTATAACAATCAATAAATTATGTCAATGATAGTGCTTAAGGCAAGGATATAACGCTTCAAAAAAATTATGTCGATGGTGCATGGATGTAAAACAATCAAAAATTTATTGGAGACGGTTTACGATTGCTTTTCCATGACATCGAACAACTTACGATCGCTGTTCCGTCGTTACTAGGGTACCAAGGACGTTAACAATAAAAAATTTATTGGGGACCGATTACGATCGCAGTTTCCTAAATGATAGTGCTTAAGGCAAGAATATAACGCCTAAAAATTTATGTTCATGGTGCATGGATGTAAAACAATCAAAAATTTATTGGAGACGGATTTACGATTGCTGTTCCGTGACATAAGGACAGACCAACTCGTAAAAATATATTGGAGACAAATTACGATCGCTGTTCCGTCGTCTACTAGCGTACCAGGGATACATAACATAATCAAAAATTTATTGGTTATCGCACAAAATTTTATGTCGATGGTGCATGGATGGATCGCAACTCGGACTCATTCATAAGGACAGACCAACTCGTCAAATTTTATTGGAGACAAATTACGATCGCTGTTCCGTCGTCTAATAGCCTAACAAGGGTACATCAAATAATCAACAAATTATTGGGGACCAGTTACGATCGCTGTTCCATAAGGCGAACCAAGGACAGACCAACTCGTCAAATTAAATTGGAGATGGATTACGATCGCGATGTTCACTGGAGTTTTGTGTGAGTACAAAGGACAGTGGAAGGATAACAAAATGTTGGTTTTATTATCCCTCTACCCTCCTTTGTACTCACGTTCTGGATGTTTGCTTTTTAGTCCTTGCCCGTGTCATCATCAAAATAATAGTGAAGAACACTCTTGTCAAAAAGTACAAGAGAAGTCAAGTTTAAAAAATTATGATCACTGTGAGAAAAAAAGATGAGGGTGAACACCAGTTTGAAAAATTATGAGCCAATTGATTCTGATTGGAGTCAGCTTACGATCGCTGTTGTTCAATACGGCAAACCAAGGACAGACCAACAATCAAATTTTTTTGAAGGAAAGTGAGGTCAGGAATCCTATCATCATAGTGAAGTGTGGAATCCCATCATAATTCTTGGCGGGTGACCAAAAAAGAAAGTGAAGTCAGGAATCCTATCATCATTCTTGGCGGGGAACAAAAAAGAAAGTAAGGTCAGAAATCCTATCATCATTCTTGGCGGGTGACCAAAAAGAAAGTGAGGTCAGGAATCCTATCATCATTCTTGACAGTTGACCCAAAAAGTAAATGACATCTAGAATCCTAGTGGCTCAAGACGGAATGGGAGAGATGAGGAATGAAAAATTATGACAGGATAGAAAAATTCTGGGTGTGACATACCGAAGAAGAAAGTGAAGTGTGGAANTGAAAAATTATGACAGGATAGATAAATTCTGGGTGTGACATACCGAAGAAGAAAGTGAAGTGTGGAATCCCATCATCATTTTTGGCGGGTGACCCAAAAAGAAAGTGAGGTCAAGAATCCTATCATCATTCTTGGCGGTTGACCCAAAAAGAAATTTAGGTCGGAAATTCTATCATCATTTTTGGCGGGTGACCAAAAAGAAAAGGAGGTCAGGAATCCTATCATCATTGTGACCCAAAAAGGAACCGAGGTCAGGAATCCTATCGTCATTTTTGGCGAGTGACCGAAGAACAAAGTACTATCCAAAAAGAAAGTGAAATGTGGAATCCCATCATCATTCTTGGGGGGTTAACCAAAAAATAAGTCAATAATCATTTAATCTTATGTCATTTTTGGTTTGTTCTCACAACTGATGATAGAAATCCTGATGCCAAAGATCACTTTTTTTGGGGGGTCACCCCGCCAAAAAAAAATGATGATAGGATTCCTGACTTCACTTTCTTAAGTAAGATGTGGAATCCTATCATCATTCTCGGCGGGTAACGGATAAAGAAATTGAGATCCGGAATCCTACCATCATTCTTGGCGGGTACCCAAAAAGAAAGTGAAGACAGGATAGGAATCCTATCATCATTCTTGGCGGGTGACCGAAAAAGAAGTGAGGTCAGGAATCCTATCATCATTCCTGGCAGGTGACCTAAAAGAAAGTGAGACAAGGATAGGAATCCTATCATCATTCTTGGCGGGTGACCGAAAAAGAAAGCAAGGTCAGGAATCCTATCATCATTCTTGGCAGGTGAGTGAGTGAGGTCAGGAATGCTATCATCATTTTTGGCGGGTAACCCAAAAAGAAAGTGAGGTCAGGAATCCTATCATCATTATCGGCTGGAGACCAAATATAAAAGTGAAGTCTGGAATTCTATTATCATTCTTGGCGGGTGACCCAAAAAGAAAGTGAGGACAGGAATCCTATCATCATTCTTGGCGGGTGATCAAAAAAGAAAGTGAGTTCAGGAATCCTATCATTATTGTTGGTAAGTTACATTTTCTCTTTTTTCATCATATCATAAAAAGAGAAGTTTGAAAAATTATGACATGATAAAAAAATTCTGCGTGTGCCATACCGAAAAATAAAGTGAGGTTGGGAATCCTTTTATCAATAATCATGATGTATGTCATTTATGACACTGATAAATTTAAAACCAGGCATTATTTGGTGTTTTGGCAGGAAAAAAACTCCAACCGGACAGACCGCTCTGAAAAAAGAGGTCGTTTTGGGTAATCTCAATTTAAAGTTTTCGGCACACTTTGACAAGTGTCTACGAAGGATCTACCTATTATTCTGATTCTGTTCCTCGCTCACAACCAGGAGTTGTGACGTTAAGATAGATTACTTATAAGTACAAAAAATAGGTACGTAGAGTTTTGGCGAGGTGATCACTCAAACGATTTCGCACCACAGCGTTTTCTGGAGAAAACAGAGAAAGAATAGCATTAATAACAACAAGACGAAGACAAATCAATTAATGATGTCCATAATCAAAAATGGGCCCAACAAGTTTTTTTTACGAAATTTCATCCGTTTTTCGGTCCCGCCAAAACACCAAATGCCTGGTTTTAGATTTTTATCTGTCATATTTGCTTGTGTCATAATTTTTCAAACCACTCCTTTCGCAAAACTGATGATAAGATTCCTGATGCCAAAAATGATAATAGAATTCCCGACTTAACTTTCCTTTTTGGTCCACCGCCCAAAATGATGATAGTATTCCTGACATCACTTTCTTTTTCGGTCACCCCGCCAAAAATGATGATAGGATTCCTGACTTCACTATCTTAAGTGAGATGTGGAATCCTATCATCATTCTCGGCGGGTGACGGATAAAGAAAGTGGTGTGGAATTCTATCATCATTCTTGGCGGGTGACCCAAAAAGAAAGTGAGGACAGGAATCCTATCATCATTCTTGGCGGGTGACCCAAAAAGAAAGTGAGGTCAGGAATCCTATCATCATTCTTGGCGGGTGACCCAAAAAGAAAGTGAGAAAAAGAAAGTTAGGTCAGGAATTCTATCATCATTCTTGGCGGGTGACCGAAAAAGAAAGTGAGGTGTGGAATTCTATCATCATTCTTGGCGGGTGACCGAAAAAGAAAATGAGGTCAATAATCCTATCATCATTCTTGGCGGGTGACCGAAAAAGAAAGTGAGGTCAGGAATCCTATCATCATTCTTGGCGGGTGACCGAAAATCAAAGTGAGGTCAAGAATCCTATCATTATTGTTGGCGAGTTACATTTTCTCTTTTATCATCATAATAATATCATAAAAACAATAGTTTGAAAAATTATGACATTCATGATAAATAAATTCTGGGTGTGCCATACCGAAAAAGAAAGTGAGGTCAGGAATCCTATCATCAGTTTTGGCGGGTGAGGCTGAGAAAACTATTTCAGGGTTTGTATTTTGTGTGTGTAGAGTATTACTACGGTGAGTCAAGTGGCTGAGAACTGAGAAAGATGATGAGAAAATTGAGAAAGTAGTTGACAAATTGACCGAGATGGCCTGCTTCAAAAATAGAATAGAATAGAATAGAATAGAATAGAATAAAACTAGAATAGAATAATAGAAAAATTTTCAAACCACTCCTTTCTCAAAACTGATGATAGGATTCCTGATGCCAAAAATGATGATAGGATTCCCGACTTAACTTTCTTTTTTGGTCCCCCGCCAAAAATGATGATAGTATTCCTGACATCACTTTCTTTTTCGGTCACCCCGCCAAAAATGATGATAGGATTCCTGACTTCACTATCTTAAGTGAGATGTGGAATCCTATCATCATTCTCGGCGGGTGACGGATAAAGAAAGTGGTGTGGAATTCTATCATCATTCTTGGCGGGTGACCCAAAAAGAAAGTGAGGACAGGAATCCTATCATCATTCTTGGCGGGTGACCCAAAAAGAAAGTGAGGTCAGGAATCCTATCATCATTCTTGGCGGGTGACCCAAAAAG
>JALLPB010003160.1:0-12600 GCA_036939975.1 Cyclostephanos tholiformis | reverse complement strand
GGGCTATTACTCGGAAGAGTTAGACTATGTGGAACCAAAAACAGCAAGTTTTAAAAGGTTCCCAAAGTTCTGGCGTGAGCCAAACCTCCATTTAGGCATGTAAGCTTCTTACGATCGGAGAACGCATCAGAAGGGCGCGGATGAGCAAAGCTGGTCTCGTCGTTATGACAACGCCAATATGTGACACGAGCATGCAAAAGAAAAAGAAAAGAAAAGAAAAAAGAAAATTATAAAGGTAAGATTAATTCAAAGTTTAATATTCTCCCATGTCATCGTCGATCGGGACGATGTTAGGTAGTATATCTTTATTACTGCCAAGTAGTTTGATGACTTCGTCAGATTCCGTTTTAAGGGCGTCAACGTGTTTGGTTTGAAGGATGGAAGTATCGCGGAGGTATAACTTGTAAGATTCTCCCATCCAGCGTAGTCTGGATGTCATGAAAGCTGGACTCATGCCAGCTTCGTCCAATAAAACGAGGGCCCAAACTCGACCCGAGTGAGAGGAGATGCGGCTTAGTTCATCTGCAGTCCAGTCTGGATGGACCTTTTTGGCAACAGAGCGTAGCACCTCAGCAATTTTATTCCCGGTGAGATATTTCTTTATGCCGAATTTGTTAACAAAGATGCCCAGAGGCTCTGATTCTGATTGGCCGAGCCTTTTTGCTCGCAAAGATATGTGATGAGCAGCTCGGACTGGGCATATTTCCTTATGGTTGTGATCAGCAACCAGAGTGATGGATTGACCATTACGCCTGTTTTTCTGGATTCGGAAGGTCATCTTCAACTTTTCTGGGACCTCGATGGTGCTCGTGGCGAGTCTACCTTTGCAGTTGTAGAATCTCCAGTCAGGAGAGACGAACGCTTTGATTACACGTTTGCCCGAAGGGTATTCGTGTTCCTCCACAGATGTCTGACTTTTCTGCGCGTATTCAGCGCATCGGAGGCCTGTTATTCGAATGAGAATAAACCAGTCCGCGACAACAGCTTCGGCGGAGTCGGCGGGTGAATTATTAGCTAGATCGATCAAGGCGCTGAATATTTCCCGGGTGATTGGGCTGCGTTGGCGTGCAATACATTCTTCTTTCTCTCTAGCAATGATGATTCGTGTGCACATGTTTGTGCGGTTGGATAAGTCAACGAGGGGTTCAAAATTCCGAAGCTTGAACAAAATATTGATAGCCTCGACGTACCCACGGACTGTGGCGGATCGAGAGTTGTGATCGAGCATGAGCTGTTCCATGAAACATGCAACAACTCTTTGGTATCCTGGTTCGCTTCCGCATGGGTCTTGAATATGGTGCCTTTTGATGAAGGTTAGGTATACAGCTTGCCTAAATCTTGTGGTTTCAATTTCAGAATTTGATCTAAGCTTGGACATGACAAACTAGCTTGTGACTCGGTTGAAAGAAATTGCAAACTTTCAACTCCTTGTGTTCCTGTTGAAGGTTGGCGTAATCGTAGGTGATGTGAGAGGGGGAAGATTCAGCTTCATTTGGGGTGAGTTTCTTCAGCCTTGAGATCTTGTCGGCGATCTCGTTTTCGACCGTACTGATCCATTTGGCATTAACACCAACATTCGAGCCAATCAGGAAACCACAAAAGAGTCTTGCAAGGGCTCGGCCGATTCTTGATTTCTTGCTTGTGTGCAAAGTCCAATTTAGAGCACTTGTGTTGTCAGTAACACATAAGACAACGGGATGCGGGTCATCGTTGATTTTTTTGGATGAAAATACAAGCAGTGAGGCGCAGTAATTCACTATTACAGTGAAGTACTCGAGGCAGTTTATTGAGATGAACTTTTCGTCCGATTTATTCTTGAGGTGCAGGAGTGTTCTCTCAACCACGCTCGAAGGGAAAGTAAAATGCCACCAAAATTTTAGAGTGACTGAGTATCCGCCGCAAGCGAGGAGCGAGCTATCACCAACGATAGATGCTGTTGGCATTCTAGGGATGAGGTGAGCGATCGGTGTCACAAATTTGATACCCGAATCTGGTTTTAATGCATTTGAAATAAAATTCAGCTCGTCTCGCATCGTGCTATTCACAAGGTACGTGGCATGATTTCTATTCACCATCTTTGCAGCCTTTTTCATTGCAAAATTGATATGCCGTTGGTGGTCTGAGGTTTTTCCTGTGAAGTTTTTTGTAGCGATTTGCTTCACCAGGTCCCTGAATCCGCTTGAGCTATTTTCCAAAAGTTCAGTATTGCTTTTTAGGGCAAAGGCCAGGGAAGTATACAGGTGTGACATGAGTTTAAATATCCACGGGGCACCTTCTCCTAGTCTTGCGAGTTTCCCCACGAGCTTTTGCATCTCGTTAACCTTAAAAAATCTCTTTCTAGGATCCCAATTGTTCAGGAGGTCACGAACTTTGTTGATATAGTCGTCAGAGATTCCTACTGTCATGGTATTTGTGTCAATGACTAGGCCCAATACAATTTGCCTAGGCCCGATAATTAATTCGTGCCACTTCTCAAGGGAGAGGGGACACTGTCAAACCGCAGTATTTGGTATTCCGCACACTATAAAAATAGCTTCGATGATAGCTGCAAGTAGTCTCAACATGTTCTCTTGACGGGTTGCGGCGGCTAAGATGTCATCAACGTAGATATTGGCCGTCATCGGGAAGAGAACTCCCTTGTCGTCCACGACTCCCTTATTGATGTCACAAGGAAATGCTTTCACCAGATTGGGTCTTGAGGAGTTTAAGTCACCGGACCAATTCAATTCTTCCAGTAAGTTTTTATGCTTGTCAACCAGATCATCTTGCTGGGCGTAAACTGTTATCATATTCTGAATTGCACGACGGAGAGGTTCCCAAGAACTGGCCGACGTGTTTGAACCAAAAACGTGGCTTGTCGATATGAAATATAATGACTCGGCAACAAATCCGAAGGCTCCGGTGACATCAGCCGATAGTCGTGGGAATCGGAAACAGGCTGTGATGTCTGCTAGCGATACAAATGTAACCTTGGTAGGGTAACTTATTCGCCAATTGTAGATGTTGACAAGAAGGTTGGTTTTAGCTTTCCCAAAATCGATGATCGCCTCTTGGTCCGTGGAAGTTTCGTGGTTAAGGACGACCTCGTGAGGACAGGTTTGTGTGGAAGAGTCAAATATGACTCGATGCTTGCCATATTTCTCCCGAATACCTTGAGGTGTTGCTCGGCAGTAAGGTGAAAAATGAACTACCCACTCCCGAAGAGCTAAAACGTGACTGTTTTTTTCTTCCTTATTCATAGCTTTAGCGGTGACTTCAGGGAATTGTAAAAAAGTTTGCTGATTTCCCTTTCGAAGAACCATGTGCTTATTTTTGTACTCTTCTTCGAAATCAAGATGAGACGGGCAGCCCTGGTCGATGATCCGCTTAATATGCTCGCAGTCTACCTTGTCGATGTACGGCGACACCTCTTTAAGAATTTTAGTTGAATCCCGGGATTCACCAACGTACTCGCCCATCAGGTAGCGGACGACCATGCCGGTGTTAAGCCCGTAATAAATGGCACATGCCGTCGCCAGGTTGACTCTTTCTTGTGATATTTCTGTCTGCTCTGCATAATCATATCTCGGGAGTTTCACCTTTGAAAAATCAATTCCTCTCAGTCGCAGGACGTCGTTAACCATGTCACGATGCATCTTGCTAATTCTTTGAATGTTATTCACGTCGTTGTGTGAAAGGTACGATGCTTGGTTCTTGATGAGGAAAATAACTATGTTATCGAACCTCAAATCCTTGACTCGGTATTGTAGATTTTGACTTGGTTTCATCTTGCACTGTGAAATAAGTTGATAATATGAAGGGTAGGAAGGTGGTGGTGATGAAGTCTCACCTTTTGCAATGGTAGAAGCTTCTGAATTGAAACCCTTATTTAAGCACGAGGTTTGATACTCAGATAGGATGGCATTCTTATCTACGCCTGACGAGATTTTTTGAGCAGTCGAGTCAATGCTTTTATTATCGTCGTCCAGTGACTGTTCAATCCTTATTTTACTTGGGGAATTCGCTTTTTTGACTTTACTTGGCTTACTAGTGGGTTTAATTCTACTATGCAGATTAATCCAGGGTTCAGCAATTGAGTCTGCCTTTCCTGATAGGGTGTAGCAAGACGATAGTCATCAGGCGAGGGTATGAAAAAAAGGGAGGTAAGGAGTGGAAGGTGCATGTAATGAAGTTCGAAAGTGTTTTGCTGTCCTCCTGTGCTGCTAATATGAAAGGGAATGATGGTCGCAACCAAGGTAGGGTCTACGTACTCTTCTCGGCCGACTTCTGCTTGGGACCAGTTGCATCGCCTAGGAGGTGAGTGAACTCGGGGGCGATCGTGATCTTGTGCCTTTCAAAGGTCTCCGCATCTAACCACATGAGGCCGGTGGTGTTCATGTGATTCAGCAAGGTGGTTTTGTCCTCGTCTGGTACGTTCTTCCAGTTGGTGTAGTGTTTGCCATTCTTGCAGAGCAGATGGTTGAAATTACACTTCTTCTCGTGACAACAGGAATCAAGACAGATGCTGACTCCGTCCGTGAGGGTACTCTTGTCGGGTAGAGCCTTTGATGCTGGAATGCCTTTTTTGATATGGAAAAGACCCATTTTGAGGCTCTTATCAGAAAACTCTTTCTTCCTTTTTTGGCCTTGTTCCTCTTCGGTTTTTGCCTTACGCTTGTTACCGCCGTTGCTATCAGCTGGTTGTTGGGCGGCGGTTGGTTTGTTGGTTGCTTCGTTGGTGGGTGCGGGATTGAACCCGCCCCCTGGTGCTTCAACAAAAAAACTTTTTGCAAAGGCTGGTACGTCCTTGGGGATGGAATTGTCGTCGACGTGCTCCTGCATCTTGCTAAAGAACTTTGAACCGAGCTTGACTGCGATGGTCAAGGCTTTTGTTTCAAACATGCTATCGCCAACTTCGATCTTGTTCGTGTTGATGGAGTTCTGAGAGAAAGTGTTCTGAGAGAAAGAGGCGAGATGCATAAAAAACTGATGAAGTTTTGCCATGAAAACCATGGGTAAGTGCGCGATGCTTCCAGAATTATCGCGCAGCCAATTTTTTGTTTTTTTATTCTCAATGAAACGAATCATCTTCCAGGCGAATTGGTAGAGGAGGGGTTTTCCTCCGGACATATCGACCATCGCAAGTTGGACACCACAGATGTTGGCGCAGGTCATGGCCACCTCTTCCATTGTGTTGACACGACCAACGCCCTCGATGACGGAAGAAATTTTGCTACGGTCTTTCTCAATGATCCGCCAATTGATTTCGTTGCGCTCTTCATCCATTCTGGTAGCGGCATCTAATATGAGCTTCCTGTTTCCTTGAGGTGCGTAGTGAAAAGGATTTATTGACGTAGATTTGTACATTGAACCAGTTTCGAGGTCTGAGCTTTGAAAACTGGCATTCAAATGTCCTTTTGTAAATTTGGGGGGGAACACGACAAGTGACATGAGCCTGTTGAGAGGGTTGGCATGTTGCTCGTCATCGTCATCTTCGGGTTCAGTCGAGAAGATGGTAGTGAACAGGTTGGTGAGCTGAGTAGCTTGAACTGATGCAGTCCGAGTGAGGAGGTTCAGAAAACCTTGGGAGAAGGTGGCAGGATGGACGTTCTTTACAACTCCGTCATCCCAGGCGATATCACCCGTGGCATACATAAGCTGTAGCATTCCGTTTTGTAGCTTGGCCAGGTCGATTGTGTCCTCGTAGTCCCTCGATTCAACGACGATTTTGGATGGGTGCAATGGTGCGTGAAGATTTTTCATCGTTTCAATAAGCTGGGCATAGAACTCCTGCGGTGGTTGTCCGACGGCTGTAGTTGCGGAAGTGTTGATGATTGGAACTTGTTGTTTTTTGGCAACGCTACTATCATCAATGTTCTCAACACGTGCTGGTGTGGGGTTTCGGCGGAAGAAAGTACGTAACTCTTCTTGATAGGAGGCGAAAGTGTTCTTGCTGAGGAGGGAGACATCAACAAAGGGGGAGGAGGTGAAAGTCATGCCTCTCAAATTCTTGGTTGCAGCACGAGCTGGGTCACGAGAGGTGGACGCCGGGGGAGATTTTATCATCCTTTTGAGGACTAACTCGGTATGGTTGTCGACCTCGAATTGATCGATGGCATCACTCATTGTTTTTGCCCAAAAACCATGTGCTTTGGAAATTGCTTTCATCTTGTCAATGAAATCGTCATCGACGATGATGCTCTTGATCTGAAAGCCGTAGGGGAGCGGGGCAAGAGTGGGAATCGCAATGAGTGCTATCTCGACTTCTGCTTCATCCCAGTCTGTATCTTTCACGGAATCAGATTGGAGGGCGATTTTGGGACGGAACCCCGTAGGGATTTGCTCGAACTCGCGAATGGCGTAGCAGGAGCCGATTTCATCTTTGTCGATTTTGAAAAAGGCAGGCGAGGTGTTCTCGTCGAACATGTTGCCGATGATGGAGATAAGCTCATTTTTGTCATTGTAGACAGGGGTGGGCTTGTATATCAAACAGATCTCCTTTTTCCTGGTGATGAAAAGGAGGGAAGAGATTTGGTCTGGGGAGATGCCCTGCCCAAGTTCACTCGTCGACCAGAAGGTCCAGTCGGGACTGATTTCCGAGGGGGGTTTCGAAGTAGAGTAGAGCAGCATCTGTTCGAATAATAAGAATTGAGCAAAATTAATGAGTAGCCGTAATGGGCGAATGATAGGCGAGATGAAGCGTCAGGGAGAGCTCGAAACTAATTGCAAGAAAAAAGTGACACAGAAGTAGTAGTCAGCTGATTGCTGTTCAACTTTTTTTGGCTGATTGCCTTGTCAGTAGATGACCGTTCGCTGATTGCGGATTTGATGTTTGGCTGATTGCGAAACAAATGTGGCTGATTGCCGGAGGGGATGATGCTGTTCTTTCGACAGGGGAGTGCTGATTGCCACTTTAAATCCCCCCGGGTGCCTCTCCGGCGAAGCGGAGACAACCAAACGATTACCTGAGAGAAACCTGATTGGGGGAGGACTCGTCTCAGAGTCGACACGACAATCAAACGATGCATTTACCTTTCGAAGGGTGTAAAAGAAAAAACGGGTAAGCGAATGGCAAATCTTGGAGGGAAATTTACCGCGAGGCTATCTAGCTAAATTGTCGCTTAATATTTCACATATTTCGGGAATAGATAAATAATTTTGTCTAAACTACCTGTAGGAGCTCCTACGTTTTGTCTAAACCCCTTAGATGTCTGGTTAGTACTTTGTTCTACGTATTTTCTACGGGAAGTGTTAGCAAAGTGTTTGGTCAATTGATATGTTACACGTAGTAACAAGTTACACAATTCCCCTATCCCCATTTTTTTTAGCTGTGACACTAATCCTCTTGACGTCTCCTCCGATGATCTGGCACGCAGCAGGCGCAGGGCGGAGGAACATGGAACACAGCCCTCCCCACTCTGTGGCCTCCAAATGCATTTGACTGCATGCCGAGACGTCTTCGGCCTTCTCTCTCACTAAAAAATATAACAATAACACGTGAAAGGATTATCCGTCGACACATAGAGCTAGAGCGGAAGAGAGGGATAGACTGATCTGTCGATGCCTATCCAGGACACCATTTTAATCATCTTTTCCGCCGTTGAGAGTGAGTGAGGAGCTTCGGCATATGGGACGAGGAATGAAGACGCTACTACTTTTATTCACGATGGAGTTCAACGGTGGCACTATTGGAGGAGTACGAGTAGGAGTAGGAGTGGCGGCCTTCGCCCGACCTCCCCCATGTGGCGCGAAGGCGGCAATGACGATGATGCCTCCCCTCCTTCAATCATCCCACCACCACCTCCACCACCACGATCGTCATTTTTCGTGTAGTACGAACGGCGACGGGGGGGGGATGACAACGGCACATCAACATATGCGGCGGTTGCGACGACAGCGGCAGAAAATTCAGCGGCGGCAGCAGCACCAGCACCTCAGCGCGCTCCCGCTGTCGCACGAAATGCTCGACTCGATCCCGCACGACGTCCCGTCGTTCCTTAGCTCCGTGGGCGACTTCCTCCATCATTCGACGACCAGTGCGAATGTGGCAGCAATCCACGACAACTATTACCATCACCTCTCGTCGTCGTCGTCGTCGTCATCATCATCAACTATCCTCTCGGACGCCTCGTCCACTTTGGCCTCCTCTCTCCCCCATCCCAGTCACTTATCCCTCGGCGAGATACGACGCGATTTCGCCGATGAGGTCGGCGAGATACGACGCGACCTCGTCGAGGTGCGACGGGAAGTCGGGGCGGTGATAGGCGAGGTCGAGAGCGAAATAACGAAGGAGATCGTCGAGGAGGGGGCGAAATTCAACAACGACAATTCAATACTGATCACTCCCGAGATGGAGAAGGCGAGCCTGAATAACGTGGGACACGATCTGATCATCTTCTTGATGATATGCGTCGTCGCCGCTCCGTTGAGTTCGGCGTTGAACATAAGTCCGGTGTTGCTGTATTTGGCATTCGGGCTAGTTTCGGGTCCGCACGGTCTTGGCCTGCTCCGGGGCAATGAGGAGGTGGGTTTCGAGCTGGGCGACTTCGGCATACTCTTCCTATTGTTCGTGGAGGGGTTGAACTTGAGTCCCGATAGACTTCGCGAGCTGGGATCTTTCTTCAGTCTCGGGGCTACCCAGCTGTTGCTTAGCGTGGGCGTTATCTTCTTCGGACTATTCTTGGGCGGTCCCTTATTATTCCAGGTGGTATCGAACCCGAACGTGCCCATCGACCCGTTATTGGTGCAGCTACTCGAACAGCCGGTGGTGGCATTCGCGATCGCTGCCGCAGGCGCACTGTCGTCAAGTGCCTTCGTATTGCCCATATTGAAGGAGAAGGGATGGGAGGATCGACCGGATGGGATAGCCGCGTTGTCGATATTGCTATTGCAGGATTTGGCCGTTGCCCCCCTGCTCGTGATATTGCCACTGATAGCCAACGTCGAGGGTGGCGTAACCTCCTCGGCCGCCGGTGGCGGTGGAGCTGATCCGATCGTGCTCGGCATACTCGCCTTCAAGGCCACGGTCGTATTCGGCGCGGTACTGGCATTGGCGAGCGTGGCATTGAGGCGCGTCTTCCAGATCGTCGCCAGCAGCAGGTCGAGTCAATCGTTCGTTGCCGCCAGCCTACTGGTCGCGGTGGGGATGGGCGTCGTGTCGGACTTCTTGGGCCTGAGTTCAACTACGGGGGCGTTCGCGGCCGGAGTGCTTTTGGCAGAATCGGGATATAGGGCCCAGATTGAGGTTCGTTTTTTGTTTGTTATGATTCTTGTCAATTCTTTTCTCTCTAACAATGTTTTGTCCAACCCCCCTAATTCTCTCTCTCTCTCTCTCTCTCTCTCTCTCTCTCTCTCACACACACACACTCCCTCTCTCTCCCTCCCCCCCCTCCTCTCTCTCTCTCTAGGCGGACATCCAGCCGTTTGAGGGCATCTTGCTAGGAGTTTTCTTCATCACTGCAGTGAGTAAACAGGATTCACATATGATCAATTTATCTCCGGACCTTCACCACTCATTGCCGCTGTCTAATCGCGACTTTTTGGATCAATTCAATATCGATGGACGCCGCCCCAAGGGCTCTGCACTCGATCCGCAGACCGTAATAGATTGCTGGCCGACGCTGCTCGTTGGGATATCATCCTTTCTGCTTATAAAATTCGGCGTCATCTACAGTGGAGGCGGTGCCCTTGGCCTATCAAAGGCTGACGCCGCCCGCGTTGGCCTCCTCCTTGCAGGGGGGGGTGAATTCGCCTTCGTCATATTCAATCTTGCGGCGCAGAATGGAATCATACCAGATTCCTTGGGGAAGCTCCTTACCGCCTCCGTCATTTTATCCATGGCGCTGACGCCTCTCCTGGGCGAGGCGGCCGATTACGTCGGTAAAAAGTTGGACGTGCAGGAGGCAGTGGAGACAAAGGAACAGTGGTTCGGGGTGGAGAACGGCAAAAGCATTGCCTACGACGTAGGAGATATCGACGAGGCAAGGATACAGGAGGCATTCTCGCGCTTCGATAAGGATGGAAATGGCGTGATAACGGCGGAGGAACTACAGAACATATTCACCCTCATCGGGGAGAGAGATGTTGAGGGAAAATTTCTCTCGCTGGACCAAGTATCGAGTATCATTCGTCGGTTCGATGATAACAACGACGGCTCCCTGCAGTATGAAGAATTTGCCCAACTGTGGATGGCAAAGCGTCGCTCGGCTATGAGCCGAGAATCCCTCCGCCGGGCAGTCGTTGTCTGTGGTTACAACGAGGTCGGTCAGCAGCTTTGCGCCCTTCTGGACAAGGCCAACATTGCTGGCGTACCTTATGTGGCCTTTGCGCGCAAGACGGAGCAGATTTCAGCAAGTGTGAGTAAATCGCCATGATTCTCGTGCTTATGAATCATTTGTATTCTTACGTGCGATGTTTGTCTTATCAATCCAGGTGGCGGACGGGGCACGAGTCGTGTATGGCGACGGAACCTCTGGTGCGCTGATCCGAGCAGCTGGGGTACAAGAGCCAACTGCAATAGCAATTACATACAGCGAACCGGAGAGGTGTTTGAAAGCTACGGAATGTTTGAGAGAGGCATTTCCGGATACACCCATCTTTGTCCGCTGTGATGAAATGGGGAAAACGAAGAAACTTATTCAGGCGGGCGCCACCGAAGTAATTGTCGCAACGGGCAGTGTCGCCTCCGGAATTGGGGATCTGTTAGGAGTCAAGCGAAGCAAACGCTTTGGTGCTGTACTCGACGAGTCTGATGCAGCCATCGCGTTTAAAAATATGGCGACGCCACTCTATCCTCCTGTAGCTAAGGTGTCCGAAGAAAATGCAAACCAGAAACTCTCCGGCCTGGCAGAAGAAATCGATTCCGATAGTGACAAGGAAGAAACTCGCAAATTATTCAGGCTTTTCTCCACGTCTCTAACAATGAATGAAGACGGTAAGGTGAAGCTTTCCGAACTGGTGAACGAGCTCCTTCGGACGTCGGACTCGGTCATTGGAGACAAACAATTAAAGGATTTGTTGGGGTGCGACTCGTTGGTTGATGATCCATGTGCGGTAAAGAAAGAGGGGTACATTTCATTCAGCGAATTCGTTGCGCTGTATCGGAAGAATATCACACTTGGTAAGGAGCAAGATGCCAATGTCTCGTTATGATAGAACCTCTAAAATCTATATTTTATCGGCAATGTCGTTATCGATATCTCATCAAATAATGAATTGTAGGTTTGACGTGTTGTGTACCCTGTCCATTGTCGATTAACGCCCTAGCACATGATGATCCAGTCGACCGAGTCGTCTCATACCGACATTTAATGACAAAGTGTAAAGTAAGACCTGTAGAGGAGAGGCCATGGCCCCAATACGACCGGATGAAATATTACCACTATGCGCCATGGTTGTTGGTGAATAAAGGACAAATAGTCTGCTAATGCTCCTCCAAAAAGATGTCTACCATGACACTGCCACAGCACCCGCAATGTCATATCACCCTCTCCATCACCACCAGTGTGGGGGAAGTTTTATCTTCGCGATGATGGGAACAAAAAGGCTCGACCTCCCAAGGTCCCCCACCCACACTTCCAAATGTTTGAGAAGATGATAAACAACCATCGTGACCACCACCTCCTATGCCCAAGCTCTACCACTGGTGATGCTCCTAGATTGCATGGCTGTCTCTCTGTCATCACTTTCTCACACATCATCCATCCAAAGCTTCACTGCCACCCTCTCGGATTGTATTGACTACGAACTGCATCACTGCCACCTCACTGACTACCATCTCAACATCATTGCAGCACTTCATCCTCCCTAGCAACCATGAGCTGATGGACCATACTCACCACATGGGACTCATCCAAATCCTCCCTAGCAAGCCATTTGTTCTTTATTAGCTGCCATCCCATGGAGAGTCGGGAGAGGATCGGGCTTGCAGAAGAACCGATACGCGAGGTACACATTTACCTCACTTGCCGCAAGTAGAAACAAGAACACACGTATCTCCCAATGCATTGTTGTGATGGTGTGCTCGATGGATAGGATTGCGTGACGGAAGTTGTTGTGATCGTCGATGGCATGACAAAATTTGTAGTGCCAGTCGTACGGGGACAGAAACCTGTACTGGCATAGGCACTGAACAGCATTCTCCATCAACACCCACTTCAGCTCGACACAACTCTCATTCGGAAGTAGCTGTCCTCTCATTACCATAATCTTCATCACATAACTCGGGTCTTTCAGTGCCCACATGAAGTAATCTTCACCGCTGAGCTTCTCGGAAATTGCCAACCATTCGCCTACCTCCATTCCCAACTCGGTGAACTTTGCATTGATTGCCTTGCCAGACATCATGTCTAATGGCAATGAGATCATCAATTTGCCTGCCTGGTTCAGGGTTGACGAGGGCCTGGGCAATGTCCTTCGATGGGCGGAAGAACTTGACAAGGCAAGAGCAGCATGCTCCCTTGCCAAGACGAGTCCTTACGTTTGGTCATTGATGGCATTGGTTGACGATTGGGGAAAGTGGCGAGGTGAACAATGGAGAGGAGAAGGCACGGGGAGAGTAGGCAGGTGGGGAGAGTAGGCAGGTCAACACCATCACCACCAACAGGAACAGCAATAGGGTTG
>JALLPB010003107.1:0-10246 GCA_036939975.1 Cyclostephanos tholiformis | reverse complement strand
TTCCTTGAGGGGCATTGGTTCAGTACAATCAACTGTGATGGCACATTTGAACTTGATCAAAAGAAGGTTGATCTAAATGCTTTTGCCAAGGGAGAGTCTCCAAAGCATAGGAAGACGTTCAGCTTCATTCGGATTGGCGTACTCAATGCCTCTTCTCCCAGAAAAGTTGAGATGCAGAAGGATCCACACAATGGCCGGATGATCACTATTCCCCCAAGGTTGAGAGGGCTACGATTGCAACAATCAACATTTCGAAGTTTGATTGAACCAATATTGTGGAACTACATTCTTGAAAGTAAGTCGATAGACCCGTGGAGTGTTTGCCATGTTCAGATGATTGTTGGCAGCAATCATGGTGACACCGCATTCCAGTTTGGTGCATTAGTTTTGATAGAACTCGAGGATGGATGTCACCTTGACTTTGAGGTGATGGTCTGCAAACTAATTTGTCGCAAGGATAGTGGGCATTTACTTGAAGAAACAATATTGGAGAGATTAGCTCAAGGACTAGACATTATTTCTACGTTTGAACTACATCTATTCATTGACGAACAAAACTCGATTGTTGCCGAGTTTCACGAACAATGCAACCTTTATTTTTGAGGAGCTTGCTTTAATTATGATAAAGGGGAAGAGGCCTGACAGCATTCTGAAAGACGCCGATATCATTGCATTGTGCCTGCATTTTCAGGTTTTTTTTGTTTTGTTGGATGGCACATTTTCATTAGCACGAACTGTTGGTCCTATGGAGGATGACATTAAGACTTACCGGTTATTCTCACCATGGCAGAGTGTGGTAATGATGCTCTCTGTTGCACCGTCACCCTCAAGGTGCACCTAATGCTCAAGCACGTTGCTTGGCAAATGGAAAATATCCCAGGGGGGCAGGGCGATAAGATGGAAGACTTCGTCGAGCAAATGCACCAGACTGGCATTCATCTGCGAGACTGCTTTTGCAGAGTAAAGAACTCTGCTGCACGTGCACAAGCAAGGGAGAAGGCAAATTCTTGCTTGTGCCATCCCAATGTAATTCCTCACATTGATTTGACAAATGAATCCAAAAAGTGATCTTTTTCTGCTGTAAAAATTGAGGATACTATTACCACAAAAAGAAAAAAGCAACGTGATTACGGTCAGTTTGAAGCAATGAAATATTTCGATAAGGATGCAAAGAGCAAACTTATCTGGTTTGAGTTGATTTTGGATGAGTTTTTGGGTTGATTCGTATGACGTCATGAGGGCCGATGGTGGAAAAATCATGTCATTGTCACTGGGGAATTCTTTGTGATGTGTGAGTTTGTTGTGGTAGAATTTAACGAACTAAATACTCCAAGATTTTGCATTCTAATTACTCGGGTGGTGGTGCCATAGAGTGAAGCCAATAAGACAATTCACTCTAATTGGTCTTTCAACCGGGCAAAACCATGAATTCATACCTACAAAACCATGACTTTGTGGGCATGCTCCCCAGCCCCCACGAAGCTGAAAAACAGGATTTAGCACCCCAAGACATATTCCGACACATGTGCAGCGTAAAAAATCCCGGTCCAAAATGATGGGGTATTACTATGTAAGCAGACCTTAGAGCTAAAAAATCCCTAAAATCACTATCATGATTCATGCCTATATTATTTCAATTGTGGTGCTCAGCCCGATGAGCCCCAAAGCACACCGAGCACAGATCAATTGAAGGATCACAGTAGTCCCGTGTATCCTTATGGCAATCCTTGCAGGTGCGGGCGAGATACATCGTTTTTACTTGCTTGAATTGGCAAAGCTCAGGATCATATTTTCCCTGGTATTTTCCCCTCTTTTTGAAGATGTGGATGGGGTTTGAAGTCCTCCGAGGGCGAATTGGAGAGTTGGAGGCCACCCCATATTCATCCAACTTGTTCTCTAACATCAGCTTTGCAAGTCGCTTCCGAAAATTGAGCACCGAATCTGCCGGTGCCTTCGTAGCATGGGCCTTAGCCATCCCTGCATTCACCTCTGCCACGGACAATAGGAATGTGAATTGACGATTGGGCCACCATTTGGTCATCCAAACACTCTCCAACAAAATTGGTGCATGACGACGTTTGTTAACATCGTCCACCCAATGATTCCCTTGTTATGCCTTGAAAATGGCTTGGCATGCTTGAACAATTTCCAAACACCACCAATCTTTCGCCAGGTGGAGTGATCCTGGTTCTCGTCGAGAACTCCGTGTGACAACATTATCTTTGTTGTCCAATCAGGATGATGGAAACAGTGAATGAGGAAATGATTACCGTCGATCTCTTGCACGTAGGTTTCCATTGCACCGAGGGGCTTTCCCGCCATGTGACCATCAATGAGGTCCCCCGGGACATGCTTCGGCCAGTACCTCCTTTTCTTGATAAGAAACTGGCCGTAGACTCCCTTCGCATCAAGCGCCATCACCCCCTCTGCCACGCAGAAGCCACTATCCCCTGTCACCATCTTCCCCGTCCGGTGGATTGGCTCCATCATGTCGAGGAGAAGCTTGACGGTTTTCGTGTACCCCTCACTCTCCCACTTTGAGCCAACTTCGGCCGATCCTTCCCCTTGACCAATCAAATGCACCACATGATGGGATTGTGCCCATTCTCATCGCCGTCTGCAATGGAATGGTACTCATTCCCAAATGGCCATGGCTTTTGGGGGCAGATCATGAACCCAGGGAAGAACTTGTTCAGCCAACTGTTCATCGACTCGTTGAGACAGCAGAGCCACACGGGAGAATACTCACTCTCGTAGTGATTGTTGAATGCCTTGATCATCTGCCGAACCTCATGAAACATGTCAATAAAGAGCAATGGCTTCGCCTCATCCATGTATCGGATGGCGGATCAGATCTCTGACCATCAATTCCGAGTGATGAACCCATTCAGTCAAAATAGAGCCCCCTTGAATTGGTCAATTGGAGTTGTCGACCACCATTCAATGCATTTGGCGACGCCTTGAAAACACGCCATGTAAAAGATGCACCTGAGCCAGACGTAGAACTCCTGCAGGGTCATTGGTGTTCCGAGGAATTTGTTTGTCTCGGGGATGATGACGTCAATTACAAACTTCTCAAAGAAACACATTCAGAAGAGGTCAAGCTCGTTCATCTTGGCAATGTCTTCCCAATGATGGGAGTTAAACTTCCCTTTGGCGTTGTTGATGTTGGCTATCCGCCTCGGGCACATAATGGGCTTTTCGAACCACCTATTGTTTGGACACTCCACGGCAGGTTCAGCATTTTTGGGTGCTGATTAGTTGTTGTTGTCGACTTCAATTCCTTGGTGCCGGAGATCCTTGAGGTCGTCTCCCAACTCACCAACGTTTGGAACAACATCACGAGTAGCAGCCCAAAGAGGATCAACTTCACAGGCCACAGCAGCAGCCGGTCGCTGCTGTCGACGCAAACCGGGACCGCGATTGAGCTCACCCGGAAATGACACTTCGAGGGCAATGTTCATGGTGAAGTTAAACTTCACGATGTGGAACTCACTGCCATCGTTGATCTCGGGGATGCGCACGATATAACACCACTGGTTCTTTCTATTGACGAACCTCTGGCCCTCGCCGATGACGAGCACATTCACCAGTTGGCGCTTGTTGTCGTTAGGCCATTTTGCCCTAATTTTATCACTAGGGTGGAAGAATCTTGCCTTGGCGGAGCCAAGGGTGCCGATGCTGGCCGGGAGAGATTGTGTGACCATGGTGAAAAGAGAGGGTTTGCTGATTTTCTGGTATGGTACCTACGAGTTCCTACTGTAGAGATGGCCAGGAGCGGGCAAACTTTTTTTTGGCAGAACACAACAACCACAATCAGCCCAATAACCAATGCACGAAATGATACCGGCGAGCGACCCATGGCAATCAAATGCTGGCCACGGTTGTACCACTCCCCAACATCATGGGCAACATGCCATAATCAATTTTTACTAGATTATCTGCAATATTCGCCGAGATCGGCCCCATCGAACAAACCATGAATTCATACCAAAACCATGAATTCANAGATCGGCCCCATCGAACAAACCATGAATTCATACCAAAACCATGAATTCATACCGCCAGGTCGAAAGACCAAATTGTTAATAAGACCGTAGTAGTATCTATGGTAGGGCATGAGCGGGGCCGCACGGCATGCCTTGGCTTGGCGGCTTTTTATCCCTGAAACGTCCCGATATTAATTCCTACAAAAATGTTGAAAGATCCCGCCATTTATGGCGGTTTTGAGTCACGAGTTCAGAGCTGTCCGAGTCCTGAGGTGACGTGTTTTTGACTTTAGACCATGCTTCTTCGTACATACCTACTTGCTCTCTCTCTCTCGAAAACCAGCGCGCTCCAGCACATGCACAACACCACCGATGTGACTTTGCCAGATCATTGTTCCTTCAATCTCGCGCATACGAGTGCACATCCGTTTCCACTATCGCACTCGTCATAATTTTACTTCTCAGTCATAAACGAAACAGGCGCAAAGCTTTGCAATTAGAAACAATAGAATCCGAATTCCTCCTAACTATGTGTATGCCAACCAGCAAGAAGGCAAGTGCCTCCTCGTCCAAGCTGACGACCGTGGTCACCTCGGTCGGAGACGCATCGTCCTCCTCCTCGGCCATCATTGCGAACAACGCTTACAACAACAATACTCGCCCGTCGAAGGAAGAGACGAAACACATCAAGGCCGTGACGTCTACCCATTCTGACTACGTCCGCAACACCGACCGTGATCTGCTTTGGTTCCTCGGGCCTGCTATTATATGTCAGCTCCTGGGCACGCCCATCTACGCCATTTACGCAATTGGAATCGCAAGGATCGTATCCACGCGACTAACTCTGACGTTGCATTACCATTTCTTCGACAAGGACAACTACCTCAATAAGCTCCCACAGAAGCAACTCGAGCGCGAGGGCGACGATTACCTCGTCGGGACTTTGTTGCACATGTACGCGCAAATTCCACTACAGTGGTTATTCCCTGCCATGTTCTTTTCAGACGCTAGCGTGATTGGCTCGAGCGCGATCCGAACACTTTTCGCGCACATCCTGTTGGTCGAGCCTCTTTACTACGCGGCGCATCGATGGTTGCACCTTCCCGAGAACATGAAGGCGATGCACGGATTCCATCATCTTTCCATCAGTACGTTACCGAGCACGAGCTTGGTTCAAAACTTTCACGAGCACTTCGTGTATGTTGCCGTGTTCGGTCCGGCATTTTTCGCACCATTCCTCCTATTTGGGGAAATGCACTGGACTGTCATCGGAGCGTACCTTGTGCTGTTCGACCTAATCAATGCGTATGGTCACATGAATATCAAATACCGTCACCCCATCTTCACGTCTAAGTACTCTCCATTCCAGTATTTGTTCTACACGCCCGAATTCCACCTCGGCCATCACGCCTTCTTCCGCGCCAACTATGCCCTTTTCATGCCCATTTGGGATCATATGTTTGGAACCTGGAGGGCGTACCAAAAGACGGATACGGACAACCTCCTCCCAGCCAAGCAGCAAGACTTCGTCTTCATAGGGCACAATGCTGGCCTTGCGCATTTCTTGACTTGTCCTGAGTGGAATGTCTATGCCGCATACGGCCCCTTCCGCACGTTTAACTACCTTCCATATGAAGTGGAATTCCTCCTCTGCAACTTGGTTGGTGCCTTCTGCCGCATGGTCATGTCTGCATACACATGTTCAAGATACATGATCAACGAGAAGCTTATTGGTCGTGTGATTTGTATTTGCCGTACACCCATTGATTACGTAGATCCCACGCGCTACCCACTGGTGAACAGAGATATTGTCCAGCTTATCAAGACTCAATACAAGGCGCACGGCACTCGGTGTTTCGGACTCGGAAACCTGAACAAAATGAAGCAACTTAATGATGGCGGGCAGCTCATCTCTGATATGGTCAAGGCCGACCCCTACCTCAAGGATAAAGGCATCAATGTGTGGACTGGGGATACAATGACCGCTGCCTCTGTCTACCACCAGCTAATTGACTTACCTGGATTCGACAGAATAGAATCCATTTTCTTTGTTGGTGCCAATGGAAAAATTGGCAACGCTGTGTGCGCGAAGTTACTCGCCTCTTTTCCCAACCTGAAGATCAAGATATACTCCTTATCACACACGTTGGACCATCCCAACGTCACTTACACATCGGATCTGGCAGATCTGTTGAATCACAAGGTGGTTGTGCTTGGAAAGCAGCTGTCCCTCAGAAAGTATGCGAAGGCATTAGCCCCGGCGCGTGGAGCATCCTCGAAGAAGTCAGAGATGACGCCCTATAAGTGCAGGTTGATCCTCGATTACACCGTGCCATACGTCCCAATTGACTTGTCTGGATTCATGAATATTGAACATCACCAGATTGCTGTTTTGGAAACATCCCCAAATACCTCCAACTTCCTAAAGGGGCACTATGATATTGGTTTTGGGTTGCAGCAACATCAGATCTACCCATGTCATGCCGGCTGCATCATTAACACCTTATATGGGAGAGACACCGATGAGGTGGGAGAAATTTGTGTGAAAGATATGATGACCATGTGGAAGCGTGGGTTAGAGCTTGGCCTGACAAATAAGCCTCTCAAGGTCTGAATGACGTGGGAAAAGCTATGACATGTGCCCTTGCTACGATTGGGCACAGAACACATTGTAAAATTATCTATCTAGTAAGCTAAGCTAAGCTAAGCTTTCTTGGAATTTAGACGTGGTACCAAATCCCACCGCTATGACGACTCTACAGAGCGATAGCTAACTACTAGTATACCTAGTTCAGTCTTGCTCTCCTAAGTTTTTCTTCTATAGCTTTTGATGAACCATCGTTTCCGACCAACCAGCCCACCTGGAGCACTCCATAGTCTTTGCACACTCCTTGGGTAGACGTGGGATTTCATCGTCGAGTGAGCATATCAATATTCGATTAAATTTGAATATCCACCACGGGATCATCACCGCATGCAATTTTCAGTGCTATTGTCGCTACACCGAAGGCCATCGCCATACCAAAGAACATCATTAACGATGCCCTCACATCATGGCACGTCTGATTCACCGACTTTTCTCTGAGCGAGGCCGACGCGCATCCCTATCATTCCAGTCTCCACAAACGTGTGACCATGGATCTTGCCAGAGCATCAACGTCGTCGGGTAAATCGCCTCGCAATAACCGCACTTAATGGATTGTTGCGCTATCAATAAGGTTTACAAATATAACGAAAAATAATTAGTTCATTTGTTATACCGCAAACTTCGCCTCATTCTTAAATGATCTCCCGCTGGCAGCGGCATCTTGATGAGCTTGATATTGCAAGGATGTTTTATTCGAAACCTCCAAACATTTTTTCCACCTTGCTCCAACCTCCGTGCATGCTTTCCTATCACAGCTTTTCAACCATAATGCAATTCTGTCCTGCCCCTTTCGAATGGATACGACACATCCACAAATTTCGTTCCCCGAGGCATCCATCGTCTCGCCAATCACGGCAAGTACTGTGAAGAGCCACCATTCATCACACTTGCCACCCTTGGAGTCTTTTTTAGGAATGGTAAGAACGAACTTTCCTCCCTCCTTATTCGCGGGGTCCTCCCACATCGGCTCCACGCCTTCTTTGAAAAGGTGGTAATTGCTATTCAACGCAAGATCGCCCGATGGCTTGATGTTGTTGAAGATGGACCAGAATTCCTCCGCGGTCTGAAATGTCCCGAGATTTATTAGCTGGTCATGCCAATCGGTGCCAGGTGGGGCGAGGCGAGGATTATCATACCACAACGTCCAGCGGTTGTGCAAAGGGGTAGTCGATGCGGCGACGGTCATCGTCGTGCAGCGGTTTTGCTATGAAAAGGGTGGCTTCGAGGAGGCATGCAGGATGCAGGGTGGAGGGCAAAAAAAAATTATGAGGGAAAGAACATAGGGGGGCGGACAGAACGCCCCCCCTACCAAACAAAAGAGGAGAATAAAATTATTACCGAGAACACACAGGAAATTCATACCTGAGTTCGAGTGATCAATAAGGGGATGGCAAATCAGTTGACACCCAAAACAGCAGCGTCGGTCTGCTGCATGGTTGGACTTCCAGGGTGCGGCAAATCGACAGTTGCTAGAACATTGCGAGGTCTACTCAAGAATCATAATAACAATAATGAATATGTCGAACCATTATTTGGTGAGATCGTCATCATCGACTACGATGCTATTGCCCAGCAAGAATTAGGCGAACAAAATAGCAACAATGATGGCGATGAAGATACCAGTTTGGACCCAGATCGTACATCGTTTGATTCGAATGAACTCGCTGCATGGAGAAAAGGTCGAGTTACGGCGATAGAAATTCTCAAGGATACACTAGTTACTCATTTTACAGGTGGTGGAAATGCATCTACCTTATTAATATTATTAGACGACAACTTTCACCTGCGTTCAATGAGACGAGATATCTACCGATCATGTCAAGATATCGTCAAAATTATTCCTCAAGCAAAGATTGGATTTTCTGTCGTGTATTTCACAACCCCGCTCGAATTATGTCTCCAACGAAACAATATGCGTAGTGGTAACGATCGTGTACCCCAAGACGTTATAAACCGAATGGCATCGATAATAGAACCGCCGGAAGAAACGAAACCAGCTGCTTCATTTGAGCATTTTCATGTATCGATCGAAAATGCGGATGACACTTTTGATATGAATATGACAGGGCATAAACTCAGTAATGAAATATATCCATGTCTCCTTTCGTCACTTGAATCGCCAATCCTTCCAAAGAATGAATTGTCCGAAGACCAAATTGCTCAGCTTCAACATCAGCGAATACTACAAAGGGAAGAAACTCTCAAATGTGAAATACAGCGAATCGATCAACTGCTAAGGAAGTTGGTTGGAGCGGTGGGGCGTGTTGACAAGAAAAGGAGCAGGGAAGCAAATGTATTACGACGGTCGATATTGGAGATGATACGGCAGGATAATGATGTGGTTAAAATGGAACATGACTGCATTGTACAGCATTTTGCATGCTCCATGCTCGGTACAGAGTTCAACAGTGACTGGCTTTATTTGGACAATGCTCTTGTTCTATCTATCAAAGAGGCGTACCAAGAGGTGACGCACTCGATCCCAACCGGAACATGATGACAACACAAATGGTCGTGTAATAGGTAAATTAGCCAAGAATCGTCAAATATTTTATTTGCAGTGTGTTAGAGAAAAGGAAGCTTTGCTAGCTGGACAGGTAACCCGTCGTTTGCAATGAAGATATACTGATTGAACGCATTACCGCCTTTCAAATACAAATCTTTCACCGTTTTTGCCAGTTCTTCTTTACTAGTCACCTTTGCACCAATACCGAACAAACCACCGCCACCACTTTTCTCCTCCCCTAGTGCAATACGCGCCGCCTTATTCAACCCTTGTACGACTTCTCTTAGCTTTTCGACTTCCGCCTTCATCGCTTTCGTTTTGGGCGAGATACTGGACTCGGAAAATGTAGCCGCAAACAAGTCCATCGCAGCAAGTACTCGGCTGTCGCTGAAGCCACCAGCCAGGGCTGCTCGTTTCGCGGCGCCTCCGTCGGGCAATGATCGATCTGCCTTGGATTTCGCAGGTGGTTCCGCTGTGGCAGACTCGATGGATTTCCAATCACCCTTGGAAATAGCCCCGTACAGCTGACCCTTGTAAAATTTCCCTCCTTCGACGATACGAGGAGTATAGCGATCGTAGGCATACTCGAGAGTCGCGCGACCTCTAGCGTAGGCCGGCCGAAGCGGGATGACGATCGAAGTGCTGACGATGGCGACGGCAGCAGTAGAAATGAAGTCCCCGCGTGTTTGCGCCTCTCCCCTCAATTGTGACGTCGATTGACCAAAACTGGCGATTTGACGAGTCGGACAGAATGCCGAAGCAGGCGATGATGCCGTCGCTGCAAAAAGTGCAGTTGGTAGTATTCCGAAGATCTTCATGGTACAACACACCTTGGTGAGTATTATTTTGTGTGATGTAAAAAAGTGATGTGAGGAGACAAGGAGAGTATGGTATGGTATGGTAGTAGGGGGAGGAGGGTGTGTGCCACGAAAGGAAGAAGTTGACACCTACCTGCCTATCATCTCCTCTCAATCATCCGAAGCAAGTGAGAAGAATGTTTGTGGCGTGATAGGGGGCTAAAAATCTTCCCCCCTAAAAAAAACCAAGCCTACCTACCGTAGCCGTCGGGGTTTAAGAACCACCTAATGTTCTAGGATGTGACAG